>PVIR01035587.1:0-16354 GCA_004026965.1 Petromus typicus | reverse complement strand
AAAAAGAGATACAGTAAAAGAATAACAGGAAACAAAAGGGTTGAAAAGGATGAGAAAATGTATCAGGTAAATGTTAACCAAAAAACATGGCAAACAAAAAGAGCCTCTGTATGGTACTTTGTTAGTATCAGACAAGAGTTTAATAGAAAGGCATAACTGGGTAGAGAGCTTTTAGAAATAACACTACAAGTTTAAACTGAACAATAACATATGATAACTCTGAAATTATAAGCATCTAATAAAATATTCTCAGTTTACGAAACAAAGATTGAGGAATTGCAAGGAGAACTTAGCAAGGCTCCATTATTCTGGGACATTTTAGCCCAACTTCCTCAATTAGTGATGACTCACACAGACAAAGCAAATACAAACAAAAACCCAGATATTAGCAATTTGGGCAACACCATTAGCAAGCTTAATTAAATGGCTATGTACAGAATTCTGCATCAGGAAATTCCATGATACGGACACCTTTCAAAACACACAGATCATTTACAACAATTATCTACACACTAAGCCATAAAGCAAGAAAGAACAGATTTCAGAGACTTGGTATTATGCATAAATAAGATTTTAAAACATTTGGTTTTTAGATGGAGAGGAAAAGGCTTTACAAATGGACTCCAAAAATAACAATTTAACTTTCTGAGTGGTTTGGTCTCTTAACTTCAAATCTATGACGTCCATTTTAGAATAATATGAAATATTTACCTGGGAATTGAGTTGAAATTTCTATTAAAAATACAACTTGGGTACTGAAATCTGAGCTTTATTTTTTCAATGTGTTTTTTTGCCATTGACAAGTGGGATCATTAAAATCTCTGTGTTTGTTCTCATTAACGTGTGGGTGGTTGGCAGGAATTACAGGTTATTTAATATTATGTAGTGGTTACCAATTCAAAACCTGTGCAGTTTGAAGACTGTACTGTTGGGGAAAACAATCATGAAGAAGAGACTGAAAGATACTGTTTTGTGAAAAATCAAATCGCACAATAATACATAAAATTCAAACACGTATTTTATGCTCTGTATCCCCTTTCTTGAAACAAAGACTAAACCATTTACTTGACTGAAGTAAGCTATATGTGTGAAGATGCTTTGGGGAAAATGTAAGAAAAATCTCAGAAATGAAACTGATCAGGTGTTAACAGTAAATAACCTAAAAATTGATCTAATCTTATAAAATAAAGAAAAAAAATCATTCTCCACTTGAATACAAATTTTGATAAACCTAAAATCTCAGAAATTAGCTTTAAACCTCATTTGCTACCTATTTGTGTTCACAATAATTTCAGGTGAAGCAAATATGAACAGTAATGACAAAAACTATAAATGAATATTTTGATATACTGAAATTATTTGTATTTGTGAAATAGTTTGGAGTGACTCCTTTTAAACAATTATTGTGGTAGCATTTCCATAAATTTATAAAAGGAATACACTTTCTAATGTGATATGCAAGTAATTAAGAAAACTAAGCCATAATGTTGGTGCAAATTTCAGTGTTAAACATATTTCTAATTATAGAAGAAGGAGATGCATAATTAAGATTTTTCAGGCTTTTAGTTGTTTGGTCTTGTGCTTGACTGTCCGTACAACCAGAAGAATTATTCTTCCCTACATTTCATTATGTTTTTTATAAAAAATAAAATAAAGGAGTTATTAAATTTACCAAGCCCCTCCCCCCAAACCCTTTAGTAAGAACTTTCACTTAGATGTTTAAGGCTGATATCACAGTTTATAAGTGATCTGGGAACATGTCAGGGTCACTCACTCTTATAGGATCATTCAGCTTTCAAAAGCACTGCTTTTCATGTATGAGTTTAAAACACAATTTATATTCTTCTCATACAGCTACTACTTCTAAAGGTCACATGTAGTTTTCAACAGTACACATGTAGTTAGCAAAATCTGATCCTCCTCATAGAGAGATTTTAGTCTATGAATGGTTCACCTAAATGCTAAAACAGGTGAAAAAATATCAGTATTTCAGTATGTGCATTTATCAGCAATAGCAAGCACAGTATTTCTAAATGTGAGGAGATGATAGTTTTAGTCTTAATAGCAACTGGTGTTCCTTGACATTTCCTATGTATTTGCTGAAAGTTTTCTTACTAAGTCTTTCTCTGCACCAGCACAAGCATCTTCTTGGTTGGGAAGTTCTTTTCACCACATACTTTTGAATAGTGGGAAAAAAAATAGCTTTCAGACCAGTATAGAGAGTTAAAAATATTTAAAAGAACAAAGAATGTTAAGAAAAATGGGACTGAGCACAGAAGAAAGGAGAGAGCGAGATGGCGAGAGACTAAATACATGACTGCAAATCTAAGCAGTGTAGAAAAAAAGGAAAAAACATAAAGAATATGGATTTCAGCATCATCCTAATTTCAGTATTGTACTAAATGTATAATCAAGATTTCCAGGTTCATCTCTTTTAACTAGAAATGTGCTCCACTCTTGGTTCCATTTCTAAGCCACTATAGGTATTAAACAGCAATTTACATGTGATTTGCATTTTTTTTTTTTTTGTACTTGTGGTTTTGGTAAGTCTTCCAAACCTAATGACTGTTCCTTTGGCCAGCAACATAAATGCTATAATCACACAATTATTGTGCTGGGAACAGTTTAATTCAGCATTTTGTTCTCAACCACAGAACAATTACTCAACAATTTCGGTTAACCAGACTAGCTAGCTGCCTGGAGAGAAAGAGGAATATTCACAAAATCTATTGTCTCACATAAAGGCAGCTACTAGATCTGCTGGAACTTCCTGGCATTACCCGGATCATCTGTCTCTTCAGGATCTTTCCCATTATCTTTCCTAATGAAAATGAAAAGCTGCAGGTCTTTCTTTAAGGACTTGCTATTTGTCCAATTCTTTTGATGATACATTTGCATATGTTAAAAGAACATGAGATTGTGGTTGTGTCTGGAAATGCAGACCTGGATGTACATGTGCTTTAAAAACATTTAAAATAACGATGGCTGATACAAAGAACTGCAAATTCAGAAGTGTAAGTTGAACACTCTTTCTTACAAGTATCCTTCGGTGCTGACAGTGATGGCAAAAACTTCAGAGCTGTACAACTAACTCATACCTATCAGGTAAACTACATGACTTCTAACAGCGAAATTCAGTGGCTATCAACTTTCATCCTACATTTATGACTTTTAAAATACAAATTGTGGTGATTAACACAATTGTGACTTTTAGCATTGTTATTTAGTTTGTATGAATTTGAATTTATCACAACCGAAAAGTATATGGCTGGGTGGATTACTTTTAAAATATTCAGAGACATCGTTTCAAATAATTCATGTACCTGTGTTAAAATATATGCATGTCACAATTATCACCTTTCTTCAGTGTACCTCATGAGGGTAGACAACTTTTTAGACTAGCACTGTTTCATATTTCATAAGTTTGGAAGCTAATGAGAGACAAAGTAGTTTCTATATGGGAATGATCCGTCAGCAGTCAAGGGGAGGGGTGTACGAAAACAGGAAACCCAAAATTAAAAGACTTGCTTTTCTCTCCCTCTCCATCCTCATTCTTTTTCTTTGTTTTCTTCTGTTCTGTTTCCTCCTTCTGTTCTACTTTTAAAGAGTAGACAGGGACGAGAATGGAGAAATCTCAACATAGTAAACAGCAAAAGTAGTTTATCCATTTAAAGATATCCTGGAAACCGGGAAAGGGCCCAGATATAAAGATAAATCCTTAATCAAGAAGCAAGGACAGAACGGAACCTGAGAGTTTTGGCAACTTAACCTTTTCATTGTGTCTAGCCACGTATTTACTGAGTGAGTACGATGCAGTGAGATGAATTCACCACAGCTTTGTTACACAAGGTTCACTCAATTTCTGAAGGGTATTGGTCTAACAAGGAAAGCTTTAAATGTGCTGGTTTCTAGTACTTTTAAAGCTCCCAATGTCTTTTAGCAACAACAACAAAATTCAGTGCAAGAGAACACTGATCACGGCATAGGAGTGTCAAGTTCACCCACACAGACCTTCCCTCTCAGTACCACGATTCCCCCCCAGCTCACTCCTGGACCGCATGAGACTCTGTCACCACAATGTGAATCTACTGATTTGCCACCTACTCCATTCTTACTATTCAATACCAAAATCTGATGACAGACTTGATGTAGTTAAAAGATATTATGCATAATGCAATCACAATTACGACAATGGCACCCACACAATAAGTTACAAGAACACATAAGCTTATTCCAATTTAAGACTATTTGTATTTTCTAAATAAAAATGAAGTACAATAAGCTTTCAGACAATACTTCCCGAATCACTTTCTTTTAAGGTGTGAAATTCATTTACCACATAGTACAAGTCCCTGATATGATTTCTAATTTTCAATCCAGGTATTTAAGTGAGCTATAATTAGAGAGTGAACATTTGCAGAATAGAGTATAGTCTATAAAAAGAGGATGCCAAAATAGTATCATGATTTTTTTGAATGAAAATAACTCAACTTAGTGCAAATTTTATGCTAAAAAAAATGAGCCAGATATTAAATTCAGAATGAAAAAAATTGGCTATATCCTTGCCACTTCCTGGTTAATCTGGCCAGGAGCCAATTTCCCAATATTCTGACCATCCTGTAGCCCCAGTGAGTGTTTTATTTATTTATTTTTGTATTGCATAAAATATGAGCTGAAGAACGGAAAATGTGAAATGGATGACATATTTTAGAACAGCTTCTCCCGGAATACAAAAATATTCCCTAACTCAAAACTGAAACAAATAGTAGAGCTACCAGGCAATGCCAATTGGCGACTCTCTAATGCCATTCAAACTTCACAAATACTGGGCTCTCGAACGGATTTTAATTATTCAAAAGAAAACTAGGAAAAGGTTCAAATATCAATTGCTTTCACAGAAATACAAATTCTGTTTTAAGAGAAACACATGAACATATCTTTTCCTTAGCCTATAACATTACAGTAAGTACCTGGTCATTGTTTCTTTGAGCTGAAAGCAAACTGCATCAAGATTGTTTTATTCTGCTCTGACGTTATACTTACTGATATACACAGCAGAGAATGCAGACATGTGTGCATATAAAGATGCATATTTGCTATGGAAACCTAGAGAAAACAATCACAGTAAAAACACAGGTCACTCCTACTAGGTATTTTTCTACTAGAAGGAATTCTAGGGACAGTTACAAATTGGATTCTGGTGACAGGGAGCTGGTCTCTGATAAGATGCTAGCATGAAGTAACAGAGACAACTGTAAATCATTTTGATACTGAAGATTCAGTTTATTGTTTGTCACCGGGTATGAGCAAAGAGATTATCTCTTGGACTGAGATTCAGTGAGACAGTTTTATGACAACTAAATATTTTTATATCTACTATAAATATGCCCTAGTCAGCGCAATACCAGTTAACCTCAAAAAATGGTTTGAAAACTACTTGTGTGGCCATTCAGAATACAACTGGTGTTTTCAAGGCAGGATTTTGTGAAGATAAGGAAAAATTATTTAAGAACAAAATTACTAGAGTTCTTGACCTGCGTAGTGACATGAAAAAACATTTGGAAGTTTGTGTATGTGAGTATACTGTATTACAAAAATATAAATAAATATATATACAAACACACACACAGCATTATACTTGGCATGGAAATGACAACTTCACTTTACTCTTTCAGATCAAAGCATCCCTAATGGAGAGTATTTTTCAGTGACTTAAGGACTCAGAAAAACTTTCACTAAGCAGAATTCATTGAATGTGAAATATATCCAAATCCTTAAATGATAAATTAGATATTCAGACCCTGCCTTTTAACATGCACAGAAGTCGGGGGTTCTACGGCTGGCTTACGGTAGCACTCTAAATTAGTAGGCAACAAAAGAGAGCTTTATAAGATTGCAATGGTCCATATCCAGTGAAACTGCCGAACCACAAAGAATAATGGCTGAGTCGCTAATAATTCAGAAAGAACCACTTACAGCTGTACACCACACGTGACGTCTCCACAACGGCTAGGATGAAACACCAGGGCCAAGTTCCTCTGCTTAGTGCCAGGCCACTTTCTTCATATTAACAACAAGAGTTTTGTTTTGTATTTCAATCAGATCACTTTTCACGTATTAGCCTCTGCCCTAGAACATTCTAGACAATAACCTGGTTTCCATCTGTGCTTTTCTTAAATCATGATGATCCCTTAAGAACAGCTGGACCTTTGTTTCCCACTCATGAACTCTGTACAGTTTCTTTGGCTACAATCCTGGAGATGCTGTATGTGTATCTTGCTTGCCAATAAATGCCTCTGTGCTTTTCTTTAGGGCTGTGAGGTACTATGGACTAACATCACCAATTCAAGCATCCAATAATACGGTTCTCATCTCAATTATAATGTGATAGTAAGTCACCTTTAATATGGAGCTGCACTTAGAAAATGGAATGTAGACATGTGACAGCATTAATGACAAGGTTCCAACTATACTGTCATTCAATAATCAAAAAGGAACGGATCAGTTAATCAAACGGTTCTGATACAGTCTCACTTTTGGAAACATTACAAGTCATACATTTTCCTTGAGCAGCTTCAGCCAGCGGCACAATAACCCATCGTTCCAACGTGAAACAATTTCATCAGATTCATGACCATATAATACAACCATAAATTTGAAATTAGAGAATGAGAGTGGCTATAAAGTTTTATGAATGGACTCTAATATATGTAAATAGTTTCTCAAACTTCACTCATATTCTCTACCACTCTCTGTTCCTTACTTAGTTTTTGGAAAATAAATAGTGCAGCAACTCATCAGAGAGCTTTTGTTAAATAATGTCCACCTGTTTGTGATCATCTGGGTTTCCCTATCGCCATTTTGGTGGAAAGGATTATATCATTACCTAGAAAGGCATGTCACAAAATACCCACAACAATATAAGGACAACAGGTCAGGGATTTAGCTTAGTGGTGCCGTGCCTGCCTCACAAGTGCAACGTCCTGAGTTTGATCCCCAGTACCACAAAAAAAAAAAAAAAAAAAAAAAAAGGAAATACAGGTTAAGTATCACTTATTTTAAATGGTTGGAAATATAATATTTTGAATTCTATCAGTTTTTTTTTTAAACATAGATTCTATTGGAGTTGGGACTCAAGTCTAAAATTATTTACAAACTTCCTAAGGTAATTACGAAGATATTTTAAATAATTCTAAACGTGACATAAATTTTCATGGTATAGAGTTTTCCATGTGTGATATGGTTCATGTGCTAAAAAGTTCTATAACCAGGCAGCATTTTAGCACTATGAATTTCCAGACTCGAAGTTTACAACCTGTGTCCTGTATAAGTTGTAGATCATAAGATCTGTGAGGATGGGGACTATGTCTTTCTCATTTAAAATTCAAGCCTTTCCATCTTACAAAGCATGAGCAAAGCAGAAGTTCAGTAAATATTTGTTGAATGTTGACATGGCGTAAAGAGTAGGGGACTGTACATAACTTTCCTCGTTTTTCTTCTCCCATTTTGAGATCTTCCAGAAAGCTCTTAAGAATTTTTTCTTCCATGTATTTTATGGTTTCAGTTCAATTAATGTCATTTTCTTCAGGGCACTTGGAATGAAGTTCTGTGTCCCGTTCTCTTTTTCTCAATACTTCTAGTGCACATGTTGGGAACTCTCGGACCAGCATGGCTGACTACAGGATTTTTTTGCAGGTGCAACTCAGTTGACAGGAGAAATTCTTTTTAGATAAAAAGCTGCATATTCTCAATCATGACTTAATTGCACAGCTTTCAAAACCACATTCTGAAGAAACTGTCACACCGACTGTGCGTCCGTGGCCGAGCTCACCTTCAGCGGCTCAGGGCCGCCTTTGCTGTCCTCATTCGCAGCAAACATTAAATCGCCATTGACTTTTTTCCCAGAAAACACCCTACTTTACAACTTTCCATTCTATTGACTATACTTTCTCAAGTCACCTATTATTTTAAATTCTAATGTGGTTTCTGGAATTCTGATCACTTCTGATCACACATAGCTATGCTTTCATTGCCTAAAAAACTCGATCGATGTAGTTTCCATCATGTCATTTGGATTATGAGTCTCCCTCCCAGGACATCACCTTGTGCTCCTGGAGACTGGGTCTGAGAAGATGAGGAAAGTTGAGAAAAGGGCAAAGACAAAGCAAAGGAGAGACTCAGAGGACAAGAAACAAACATGCAAAAAGAGTAGAAGGAATGAAGAATCTGGAATTATATCCTAGAGACAGACTCTTCTGGAAGGAATTATGACCACACAGAGAAATGTGTTTGGTTAAGAGAGATATATTTCCAGCTTAAGGCTACACTGTAGGATACTTGAAGGGAATGCCTTTAAGATTTGTACATATACTTCCAGGTTCTTGTTGATTTCATTTATTTTAGAAGGACCTCACACTTAAAACTGAACAAAAATGGAACATATTTTATATATCAAATGTGCTTCTCACTTAGGTCATTGTGTCCCAAAGGAGTCATTCCATCAACTCAGTCATGTCATGAAATATATATATATATATATATATATATAATTTTTTTGTGTGGTACTGGGAATCGAACCTGGGCCCTTGTTCTTCCAATGTAGATGTGATATCACTTGAGATAAATGCTCAGCTCTTGTTCCTCATTTAACACTCAGTCCAGGGGTCACTCCTGCAGGAACAAACTCCCAGTCTCAGAGTGCACACGCATGTTCCTGTCTCTCATTTCAAGGAAGGAAGGTAGGAAGGAGAGAGAGGGAGGAAACATATGCTTTCTTTCTTTATTCATCATACTGTACTACAATGAAAAGATCTGTGTCAGAGAAAGATGCCACTACTGATACGTAAGCCAGAATTGGAGTTCAGCGATTGTCACATTCTATGCCTTCAACTTTCCAGGTAACATATGAAAATAATTTTTTTTACTTAGTTGTAAAGTCAAATATCTGTTCCATGGTTTCATATATGCCAGACGGTGTTAGCTCTGACAAAGGCAGCATCTACTCAATTACCGAACGGTGCTTATTGAATTAACCCCCTACTCATCATCCCGACTTTGTTCTAGTGTTGTAAATTAAATCTTCCTCATCTCTTCCTGCCACTATCCACAGAAATGACAATTAGTTTCCTCTCTCCTGACAGATGTATATAAGTGGGATTAGGATGTAATGTAGAGAGACATGATTCCAAATAGTGTAATGTTGAATGTTGAAATCCTAAAATATCAAAATTCCTGATGACTCAAATCATGACGGTTCAGAATACTGATATATGATTCTGGGAAAAAAAGTTTGAATTATTCTCTAAAAGACAATTATTTACATTTTAATGGGAATTTCAGTAATCTTTAAAACTAGAACAAAACCCTTCCTAGGCCACTTCACCTCACTCAATAGTTAATAATGACACAAACATCTTTGCAAGCATATACTTTTAAGCGACCAAGAATCACAACAGTATACAGTTATGAGCAGATTAAACATATTCATAAAAATAGCTAAAAACATAAAATGTATAAATACACAGTCAGCAATGTGCGTGCCCAGCTTATACCTGCACCTTCTATTACAGTGTGAAGGACAACACATATCTTTTGATGAGATGATTAAAATCTGGGATGAATCACCACTGCATATACAGTCACACAAAGAGCCACAACCTTCAGAAACTGAGCCTTACACAAGGATAGGTGTATGCAAAGGCTATCTCATTTACTGGGCAGGTTTTAATGTCTTTATGCACATAACGCTTACACAAAAAGTCAACACTGTGATCATGTACTTTCACAAAATCAAATATACAAAAAAAAAAAAAAAAGAGAAAGAATTCTCTAGAAGTATTTGCACCAGTTTACATCTCAGTACTGGGAAAGATGCAAAGGTGAAACATGCGACAGAATACAGGGGTGTTTCCTCAATTTCTGCACCAGAAGTTTTACTCTTTCAGTGTTGTGATTTTCACGATTTGAACCGTTTGGATTCTTGGTCTTTTGAGATGTGAATGCTGGAGAGTATGGCAGGAGGGAGTAAAGCACTTGGTTTTGTGTCTTTTTGGATTGCGACGCACAATGCTGAAATGCAAACCTCTCCATTTACAACAGTACCCTGCTCCAGATTAGACAGCAGTTACTCCTCCATCCCTTCAGGGCCCTTGTTCCAACTCCTTCCTGTCTAACCTCTGCCTCCTCAGTCCCCCGACTCTGTGCTTTACTAACACCAAAAACTCACCCGTCCCAGACACAGCACCTTGCCTCTCTATCTGTGTCTTTCTGGTTTAACTAACTACAACCACACTTTATCTTCTGTCTTCTGATGGACCAGGCATCCTGAGGGCAGAGCTTACAACGCAGAACAAATGGAGAGCTGGTAGAAAGCTGTAAACACAGTGAACAATCTTTATAGATAGCAATTAGGAACATTAGGCGATGTGGAGAGGCAGCCAAGCCGAAGACAAAGACACCAGTTGGAAGAGCATGAAAACGACTAATTGAGGGAGGTGGCGAGCAGCAGTGAGCACAGAGGATTTCTGCGTTTCAGGGTACACTATTATTTTCTGTTTCTAGATTCTCACAGCTCTGGACTCCAAATTGCTAAGTACAATATAATTTTTTCTTGAAAACTCCACTGGTTTTAGAGGGCTGTATTTATTCAGGGAACAAAGTCGTTTATTCTCTGGTTGCCTGGAACAGTGAGTTATTAGAGTGATCTATTCTTTGAATATTTAGTAGAACCATCTGTAAAACTGTCTGGACCTTTGGAGGAAGAGTTTAAACTTCTCCACCAATTCATTCAAAGGTTATTAAGATGAGTATTTTGGCTTCATTGTTAAGTGAACTGTTCCTATAAATTGTATCTTTCTAACAATTTATCTAAATTCTTACCAAAAGGTGATTTAAAGTTATCTTTTAAATCTTGTGTACAGCTGAATTTATTTTTTGTGTTATTTATGTCTTCCTTATTAATGATAAATCACACCTCAGATCTGCCTAGTTCACAGGTCTATTAACATTCACTTTGGCTCTAGTAAGTACATTACTTTTAAGTACATAATTAATATCACACAGTTCATTAATATTTCTAGTCTCATACATTTATTCTATTTTAAACATATTTTGTTATTCTTTTAACTTCTTGAGTGTACAGTAATTAATTTTACTTCTCCATTCATGTAATGATGAGCTTGAGATTAAACAAGTGGTATTAATGTAAGTATATACCAAGTTTTTCAATACTGGTGTTACTAGTAACTAAGTTCAAATTTCCTCTAATTTCCTTTTACAAACTTCCTGAGCCTTACAACTCTTTCCTTATTTAGCCATTATTGAAATGCTTGTTGATACTCTCCAAATACTCGAACTTTGTTTATATTCTGACTGACGGCATAGTACACTGGATTATCAATGAACACCGCACGAATCCCTCACTGTACAATAACTGACAAGACATGATTTATGCCCCAATATTTATGCACTCTAAAACTACAATGTGTTTGAGGATATTTTTCCTTGAAATACTGGAGGCAAAGATTGAAATTTCCAATTTGATCAAGCTTTTCAACATTTTTTTTTCAAATTTTCTAAATATTCCAATAATTTTTCATCTCCTCCCTTGCAGGGACTGAGGAGTGTGTTAGCAAGGTTCACAAAGCTGTTTTGCTTCAGTTTTGTTCTTTCTGCAGTTCTCAGTTTACCTAACATATCCTTTCATTTTAGGATACTGTATTGCATTCAAGTCTAAAATGATGCTAACTTTTCAAAGTTTATTTTTTCAGACACTGATAGTGGTTCCTTAGTTCACGAGAGACTGGTGTGTGCCTAATATGTCTTTTAATTATTCTTTGATCATTTCTATTCCATTGTGCTTACGTATATTTTATGTTTATCTCATTAATAATACAACACAGGTAACTATCTTTTAATAAAGCTGTTTCAAGGGCTGGGGTTTTAGCTCTGTGGCACTGTGCCTGCCTTGCAAGCACAAGTTTCTGAGATTGATCCCTATTCTGAAAAAAAAAAAGTTTCAAGGTACAAATATGTATTTGCTAGTTTTTATCACTAAATATAAACTATAATTTATTCATTTATCTGTTTGGTGAATATGTAAACTGTTTCAAGTTTGGAAATATTATTACTAAAGTTCTATGAATACCTGTGTACAAATTTTCTTCTAGATACATGATTTCATTTCTCTTGGGGGGAAAAAAACACAAGTAGGATTATTGATTATATGATAAGTAAATGGGACAGAAAACTGTCAAAATGTTTTCCAAAGTCAGTGTGTCATTTTGGATTCCCTGTAGCAATATTTTAGGATTTCTGGTTGCTTCACGATCCTTCTATCTATGGTATGGTCATTCTTGTGTATGTTTGGTGTGTGAGTATAGTTGCCTTTTGTATCCCTCTAATTAATCATGGTAATCATGATTTTGATGTTTGCTTTCCATTCCTTATCTCTTTTGGGGGGTTACAAGTTTGTTCAATTCATTTGGCCATTTTCAATGAGTTGCTTCTCTTTTGATTACTGAATCTAACAAGATCTTGGAATCTTTCTGACTACAAAGTGATTTCTCAAATATATGTTTTGCAAATATCTTCTGTCAGTCTGTGACTTGCTTTTTCATTTTCTTTACAGTATTACCAAATCAGTTTTCAAATTAGTGAAGTCAAATTTACTGTCTTTTTAAATTTTTTTGCCCTTTCCGATATGTAATTTAAAGGGTTTTTGTTTTTGAGACAGGAGCTTCCTATGTAACTCCAGCTGCCCTTGAACTTACTATGCCGGCTATGAACTCATGATTTTTCCATGTCTCAAGTGATGACATTACACTATCATTCACAGTTTATTTAATATTGTTGACCTAACACACAGTCAAAAATTTCTTCTATAATTTTCTAGATAACTTATGCTTTATCTTATATTTATGTCTATGGAATTAATTTATATATTGGAATCAAGTTTAGTGTATGGTGTGAGAAAATAGTTAAGATTTATTTGTGTGTATGTGGATATTCAAATATTGTCTTTGGTTAAAAAGATTAGGTTTCCATGATGAATTGAGTGAACACTTCTATTATAAACTAAATGAACAGAAATTCATAGGTACGTATTTCTCGGCTCTCTTTTCTGTTCCACTCATCTGTAAACACATTGTGTTGAATCCATATTTTATTGGGTATAATAACTCGAAAATAAGCTAAAATCAAAAGCGATAACCCTTCACAGCGGTTCATTTTATTTAAAAATGCCATAAAATTTTATACAAATTTCAGTTAGT
Organism: Petromus typicus; assembly: GCA_004026965.1. Classification (NCBI taxonomy): domain Eukaryota; kingdom Metazoa; phylum Chordata; class Mammalia; order Rodentia; family Petromuridae; genus Petromus; species Petromus typicus. The sequence continues at coordinate 3,083 of PVIR01035587.1, read as the reverse complement.
TTTAAGGCTAAGACTTTGATTCAGAGGATATCAAATCTACCAATATATTTATAAAATAACACACTAAAACAATTGAGTTTTTGAATCCAAGAACATGGCCGTTATGGCTTGGATCTACAATCTTTACTAATGGCCTACTACATTTAAAGGCCAAGACTACAGTCTGAGGTATTGTTGTGAAGTGGTAGAACCTTTAAGAAGTGAGGTCAAAGTAGAGAAAGTCAGAGCACTTGGGGTGTACTCTTTGAGGGGATCCTGGGGCCCTAGACCTTCCTCCCTCTGTCTTTGTTTCCTGGTAGCCATGAGGTAAAGGGCTTCCTCCACCAGGAGCTCCTCTCACGTCCTTGTAACGCAAAGATACATGACCAGAGGGCATAGACTGAAGCCTCTGAAACACTGAGGCCAAATAAAAGCCTCCTCAAGTTCTTTAACTCGGGTATTTGTTGCCGTCACAGAAAACTGACAACACGGTGGTGTATCTCGCCTGTTCTTCAGTTTTCCTGAAATTCTCTCAGCAAAAGTTTTATCAAATTCAACTTGGTTCCTCATATGGGGTCCCAGATGCCCACGCCATATTTTTCTAATGAAAATCTGTACTTTAGTGTAGTGATAGCAGACTGTGTATCTCAGTGGCTGTGCTAGAGGAATACAGGGAACAATCTTTGTGTTCACTCACTTGGAATGACGAATAGCAAGTGTCTACAGTTGTGTCAAAGTGTGAACAGGTGAGTTGTACCCATGTTCTATGCTGTTACGTTTTTGTGTATTCATAATTTTTTAGGTGCTTCCTTTTGATTGCTCTTGTACAATTAGTCCAATTCAGTACAATATGGCATGAAAATCTGCTTTTACAATTTGGGGAGGAGGTTGAAAGTGAGTCATCAGGTGCTCTGGCTGCTGATGATGACCTGGATCATGTCAACTGAAGAAGTTAACGAGAGAAGAGACCAAGAAGTGGAGAATGAAGGCCTTGATTCCTCGGGGAGGCAAAGACTAATGTACATATGTATCTGACAAGTCAAAATGCTACAAAATGATCATGCATATCAGAATGATCCAATAGTAGAGCTGGGTCAGAAAATGTTACTAGGTTCTTGCCAGGGGTGAAACCTATTGGTCAGAATGCCAACACTGCAGTTGGAAATTGTTTGTAACAGATAATATGCTACAAGATGTTTTGAAATGCACTGAGCATGAAATACAAGTACAACCTTCTCTATTAATCCATTAAAATACTCTAAAATGCACTAAAGGTAACAGGAAGCTGACGAGTGTGCTGTCAAACAGGAAGGGAAAGCTACACACACTTGCTATCGGTGGAAGTGAGACTTTGGTGTGGAACATGCTGTTCTCATGTGTGAAGAGGGATGCATGATAACTGAAAGTTTTGCTTCTGTTTTCATTGTAGCTCACATAATGTTGATTTCTGCTGTTATTTTTTAGATATTGAAAACAGGTAAACAATTGACACTGAAAATACTGATGTTTATTCTAAACACTCATTACATATTTAAACTTTAATATTTTATTTTACTGGTATTTTATTTTGTTAAATATGCCTGTTTAATACAAGAAAACTCATAAAATTAAAATTAATAATTCAACAGTGGAAATACTTCTAAAAAGTAAGTGTGGCCATTACATACCTGCCACAATGCATCTTTCAAAGAATCTGCTGTAATTACCCTACCTGTCTATGCAGAAATGCATGTCCAAGCAGCTTCATCCCTAAAGATTTTATATTTTTATGATGTTTTAAATACTTTTTAAGCATTTAAATTTTGAATTGTTTCTAACATACAGAAATTTTATTTCGCATGTTGAATTGATAACATTTTCCTCCAACATTCATTAATAGATTTTTAACAGACTATCTAGGATTTTCCTCAAAGCCTATTATATTGTTGTCAATAAAAGTATTTCATTTTTTTCCTTTCCAATACAATGCCTTTAAATTTTTTTTTTTTTTTTTAGACTGGGTCTCACTTTGTAGTTCAAGCTGGCTCTGAGCTCATTATGTAGGTCAGGCTAGCCTTGGACTCACAGCGATCCTGCCTTTGCCTCCTGAGTGCTAGGATTAAAGTGTGAGCCACCACACCTGACATTGTTGTATGTAGTTACCGGGGACTAAACTCAGGACCTGGAGTTTGCAAGGCAGATGCCAGAACCACTGAGCTAAATTCGAGGGCCTCAATGCCTTTTAATTTTTAATGTGTTATTGTAGTCCAAGAAAAGACTTCCAGTGTGATTGAAAATAAAAATTTTACGAAAGCACTCCTAGGAGAAATATGAAATATTTCAAAATTAAAGATGAGGATTATGGTGTCTTTATCAAATTAAAAACATTTCCTTCTTTTCCTAGATTGCTCAGATGTTTTCATCATGAGATGCTGAATTTTGTTAAATGCTTTTCTGCATTTACTAAGATAATCATTGCATTAATAATGCAATATAAAGTATCTTGTTAATCTGATAAATTGCCTTAATTTATTAGTTTATATTTTCATTTAGTTCAAAATATGTCCTTATTTTCCTTGTGGCTGCTTTTGATCCATGAGGCATTTAGGAGTTATTATTTAGCTCCCATATAAACTAGGATGAACTGGATATGATTTGCTTACTGATTTCTAATTTAATACTATTGTTACCAGAATACATACTTTACATTATTTATTATTTTACTGCTATGGTCTATCATAGAATCATCTTTATAAATTTTCTGAGTGTAATTAAAAATACCAATCGTTCTGCTTTTGACTTAGGTTGTGCTCTGTACACGTCAATAAAGATTCAACAGTACATAGTGTCAATTACCTATTAACTCATTTTCCAAGTTTTAATTGATTATAAATGTTAAAACATTCGATTGTAATTGTGAATTTTAAAAAATCTTTTTTTTTTTTTTTTTTTTAGGTTTTTGGAGACAGGGTCTCGCTTTGTGGTTCAGGCTGGCCCTGAGCTCAGCCTCCAACTCACATCACAATCCTCCTGCCTCTGCCTCCCGAGTGCTGGGATTACAGGCGTGAGCCACCACGCCCGGCACTGTGGTATGTGGTACTGGTTGCTGCTGGGGTGAGTCTCCA
>PVIR01035586.1:0-16374 GCA_004026965.1 Petromus typicus | reverse complement strand
TAAGACCCTTTCCACAAATCCATAAGAAAATATCCTCCCAGCTGGGTGTGGTGGTACATGTTTGTGATCCCAGTACTCCGAAGGCTGAGGCAGGAGGATCATCATGAATTTGAGGTCATCCTGGGCTACACAGTAATTTCAACACCTGTCTGAACTATGCAGAAAGACCTTGTTTCAAAAAAGAAAAAAAATTCTAACCAACCATGATAGCACATGCGTATAATCCCAGTACTCTGGGAAATTGAGGCAGGAGGATCCCAAGTTCAAACCCAGTTCAAACAATTTAAGGGTTTCATGAGCACTTCTCTGGAAATAAAAAGTAAAAAGGGCTGAGGATGTAGCTCAGTGCGAGGGCCTGAGCTCAGTCACCACTAAAAAAAAAAAAAAACAAAAAACAAAGGGCTGGGAATTTAGCTCAGTGCTTCCTGCGCCTGTCTTGCAAGTACAAGGGCCGGGGTTCAATCCCCCAGTAACCACATATAATACTGGCTCTGGAGACTTACACCCAGCAGCAATCAGTACAACATACCACAGTGCCGGGCGTGGTGGCTCACGCCTGTAATCCCAGCACTCGGGAGGCCGAGACAGGAGGATTGCTGTGATGTGAGTTTGAGGCTGAGCTCAGGGCCAGCCTGAACTACAAAGTGAGACCCTGTCTCAAAAAACCTAGAAAAAAAAAGTCCTAAGTAGAAAATATGCTGAATACACTTGACCTAGTGAACATCATAGCTTAGCCACACAGGACACTGTATCATCTGTGCTGTTTTTTTTCCTCATGACCTTGTGGATGGCTGGGAGCTGCAACCCACTGCTGCTGCCCCACAAGCATCAAGACAGCAGCCTGGGAAAAGATCAAAGTGAAAATTGAAAATATAGATTCTGCTAAATGCATCTTGTTTTTTCAAAAGATCCTAAGTCAAAAAAAATTTTAAAGATTTTAAGATAAGCTACAAATAGAGTTATACACAGAGTCCACCGAGAAAAAAATGTATACACACCTCCGCAGTTCACTATACTAATAAATGTCTCAGAGCTAATGGCTTCCAACACTCTGAGCACCTTTAGTAACTGTAGGGACCAAAAGTAACTTGTGTTAATCTCATGATGTCTCAATAAATTTAATATTAAAATATACTAGTTTTTCTTTTCCTGGTCTTTTTGTTTTAAGGGTGGGGAAAAGAACGGGGACTAGGAAAAGGGTAATAGAAAGAGATCCTGAGAGATGAGAGAGGTCCTAAATGTGTTGGGGCATTTTCTGATCTTGATGTATACGTTTGTTGGTGGTTTTGTTTTGTTCTGTTTTTGAAATAAAGTCTCGTTTTTATATTCAGGCTGCTCCTGAACTCAGCTTCAAACTCACAACAATCCAACTGCCTCTTCCTCCTGAGTGCTGGGATTACAGGCATGAGCCACCATGCCTGGCACTGTGGTATGTAGCACTGAGTGCTGGTGGATGTGAGTCTCCACACCTGGCATTGTTGTAAGTGGTTACCAGGAATGAACTCAGGACTTTGCACTTGCAAGGCAGGTGCTGGAAGCACTGAGCTAACTCCCTGGCCCTTGATGTATATGTTTTATTGGCTGTCTTTCTCCCCCAAACCATCATATATACTCACACTAATTCTCCTGTCTCAGCCAAATGAGTGCTGGGTTACAGGTGTGCGCCATCAGGCCTGGCTCTGAAGTAACATATGAAACATTTCGAAGGAAAAATAATGTGAAATAAAAAGTTTTTGGACATAATCTCACTATATGGCCCCAGACTGGTCTCAAACTTGTAGGCTCAAGTGATCCTTCTGCCTCAGCCTTCTGAGTAGCTCCGACTAGTTGGTGTGGACCAATCTACCTCCCTTAAAGATGTTTAAATTTAGAAAACTTACTTTAAAGTGGAAAGTCCACTGAGAAATTCATCAGTGCACAGGGGCTGATGGAAGATTGCTTCCATGTGACCAGCATAATTTGCTGGACAGTGCGTTTTAGACATCCAATATGACGTAAGAGCAATCAGTTCAGTAACTGCTGGTTTTAAGTACAACTGCTTACAGAATCAGATTATGTGAGAGTCAAGTGAGGGTAAGCTGGGTACAGTGGTGCATGCCTGGAATCCTAGCACTCTGGGAGGCTGAGGCAGGAGGATTGTAAATTCAAGTCCAGACTGGACAACTTAGTGACTTATGAGACGTTGTTTCAAAATAGGATAAGAAAGAGCTGATATGTAGCTCGAGGTGAAGGTCTTGGACTCAATCCTCGGGTTGGAAAAATAAAAGAAAAAAAAAAAGGAGAATAACGTATGTAAGAGCTGTATTTTCTGCTAATGTAAATTAAGTATATTCATTCAAAAACAAAAAGGTAGGAGTGAATATTTGAGTGATCTCTAGTACTAGCAAAAATATAAATAGATACATGGATGGGTAGACAGAAAGAAAATGAGGAGAGTATTAAAACTTCTTAATAATCACAATTAGTAAGGGTACACTGGTTTAGCTACTGAGACTGTTGTATTTATGATTTAAGATAATGCAAATGAGCAACTGTAGGTGACTATAATTCTCTAGCCCCAGGTCCTTCAGAAACAGGATTCTCAGAATTTGAATTGGAAACCAGTCCTGAATTTGAGGTGAAATTATCGCTATGAACTCTTGAGGTGTTTTTCTTTCACTAGGTAGGAATTTACCCTCTAGTTCTGAAATCGGCCATGAAACCTTTCAGGTCTGGCCCTGCGGTGTTAAACAGGCTCCAGGGTGCCTTTGTACTCCCCCTGGTACAAACATCATCCGAGACTAGATTGGCTTCTTAGGGCTGCCACTTGTACAAGGTGTTACAAACCACGGTGTGTAAAACTAAAGAAATTCATTCTCTCACAGTCTTGGAGAGCAGAAGTCTGAAATACGCGTAGGAGCAAGACTGGCTTCTTCTGAGGCCAGCCTGGGCCACACCATGAGACCTTGTCTCAGAAAAACAGCAACAAGTCCACAGAAATTCCCAGGGAAACTCCAGTTCAATTAAGCTTTGTAGATGTAAAAAGAAGTACCACAAACTTCTATTTAGGGCTCTTGAGACTGACAGGAGGTGCTCACTGAGACACCAGCATCATTAAAAGCTGCTTTTCTCTTTTCTGCCTTTGTGTTAGAGCTGTCTGTGTCGGTTCCTCACTGTTTCCTGCCTCACACCTTCATGTAGCTTGCTCTGTCATGTGAGAAGAGCCAAAGCGTCTCATCAGCTCTGTCTTCTAGCCATCATCATTAGGAGTTATTCTACCTAGTTTGGAGGAAAATTCATTACATAATTAAATTATGATTAGGGCTATCTGAGGCTTAGTTTTCTTACCTGAAGCCAACAATGACATGCGGAAACATAACTCCATTTTGCTTCCGGTCCCAGCTGAGACCTGAGGATCCCAGGATGCTTTGTGCTCAAGGGCAAAATTACATCATCTGAGCCAGGCACCAGACCACTGAGCTAAGTCCCCAGCAAGATTACATCATTTGAAGACACCCTGGTTCTTTGAGAACTGAGTAATAAGAAAAAAAAAATAGAGATTTTTTTTGGATCCTCCTCCAAATAAGATCCTCCTCACTTTAGAGTTACTGCCACCCTCTGAGTGATCTGATACTCCCTCCAATTATTGCACAATCCCAGTCAACAGTGTACAGCCTGGAGTGTCTCTCTATGCCCACTCTGAGGCCCCATATATTTTGAAATTATGCAAGTCTCTCTTGTCTCCCTTTCCAGGAAGCTGTAGGATTGATTCCCCTCCGATATACCACAGCCCTGTTTATTCTCAGTGGCCTGCTTGACTATCCTGTGTCATATTTTCTTCTGCTATTTCCTGCTAGTTTATCTGACAGGTAATAGCAAATTAGGTCATGTTGGTAATGGTTTAATAGGAGCTGTTTAGATATGGCCAGTTCTGATATTTGTACAAATGCACAGTATGCCATGACTAAGAGAGGTCATTCTGACATTCAGAAGAGGCTAAAGGACCACACTGCCAAAGTAGAAGCTCAGTTCTTGGCCAAGCAAAAGATTACTCTTGGGTCTTGCTCTCAGGATAAACTCATGACAACTGCAGTGTGAATATTTGTTCTAACTGTACCACCCCTCTGTTCATCAGTCTGTCCATTTATCTATTTCATGTGCTGAGGCAGGGTCTCACGTAGTTTAGGCTGGCCCTAAACTTGCCATGTAGCCATGCTGGTCTCCGTCTACCTCAAGCTTCCTGGCACTGGGACTTGACCACCAGGCTCTGCCTCTTAATGGGAAACTTACCTACACGGCTCTCCCCCATTTCTTGTGGCTGCAGTAGATTGAGGTCATTTATCCACAGACTTTCAGTCATGTTTGAGGCACTGAGAAAGTAGTCATCGTTTGAGAAGAGGCAGAGTCTAACTTGAAAAGAGTTTTCGGGGTAGAGTTGGCGTCCTGTGTTAACATGAGTCAGCTTATTAACATGATGGGTCTGTCACTCTCACCTGGCCCTGATCTGGACCCTCCCACCCGCCTCCAGCCTTACAGGCCTCCGGGCAGATGATCAATTTCAGTCCACCAGAGCTATCTTTGGCCTCGAGGACAAAAAGAATTGTACAAGAGGGAAGGAGTTAAGACACTATGCCCTGGTCCTGACTGTATTCATGTCTCAATATTTCCAGTGATGCTTCCTCTTTGTCTTGCTCCCTGGAGAGGCCCAAGTGAATGGTGTGGGAGTTGCATGAATTCTTGTACATTACAGGACTTCATTCTTAAATGAATTACCTTTCAAATTACCTTCAAAGTATCCTTTGATCTTGTAAAACGGTCTGAACATTTGATGAATGCACTTTTTCCCTGAAGAATTTGCCTGTAGGTATCAAGTGTGTGTGTGTGTGTGTGTGTGTGTGTGTGTGTGAGAGAGAGATCAATAAGTATCAGTAAAAACAAGAACACTGTCCTTTTACTGTCCCTAGGAAATAAACCACACTCCTTTTCCCTGTCTGCTACCTTCTGTCCAAATGTTCGCTTCTAATTGGACGTGGTGACCTGGAGCGGTAATCTCAGCTCTTAGGAGGCTGAGGCAGAAGGATTTTTGGGAGTTGGGGCTAGCCTCGGTTACCAGTGAGTTCACAAGAGATTCTATCACAAATTTAAAAAGAGGACAAGTAAGTTCACTTGTCACTTGTAACTATTTTTTAAAAAATGAACTACTGGTACTCAGGAGACCCAGGCAGGAGGATCACAAGTTAGAGTTTTGTTTTATTTACAAACAACTCTCCTCGGGCCACCTGACTGGAATGAGGTAAGGCAGGGGTTGTTCCTCAGAACCTGCTGAAGGAAGAGGAGAAAGATTCTTATGTCCTGCTCTGCAGAGCTCAGAACCGCCTCAGCTCACAGCGGGTCTCATTTTCTTCCCTAAAGGTCCACAGCAGGGAGGTGCTTCACTCACACAGCCACTGCTCCTCGCTGCTCGCATTCTGTAGTGCACGACTGCCCCCTTTGCTGCCCACCAGACATCCTGGCTGTGCCCTCTGCAGTGCGTCTCCTGTGGCAGTAAAAGTCCCTGAGAGGCCTGGGTCGGGAGTTCACGCTTTTATAAGCTGCTCACTCACCTACCTTCCTTCTTTCCGGCCTGGTTTAACATTTCTCACACCTCAGAGGACGCAGGGTGGGAGAACTGTGCTGCACAGCCTGGCTTGAAAGCTGCCATGCTAGAAGCTGTTCTCAATCCTTAGGTGTCCCGCCAGGTCCAGCCCTCTCGTCTTCTGGGTGAAGGACGACTTCCTGTCAGGAACAGCCTCTGCTTCTGGGCCCTGGGTCGATCCCTCCCGTGCCCTTCGGCTGCCCCCAGCTCGCGTGGCTGCCCTCTTCTCTTTGCCCGCTAGCCCAGCCCGGTCCGCACCACGCGGAATCCGGTTATGTAAGTTCTCGGGTCGCTGAGCCGGTGACTCAACAGGAGGTGGTGCCGCGCTCTTTCCCAGCCCCGGGCAACCAACTGGGATGGAAAACAAGTCTCACTAATGGGGTCCAGCTGAGTACCCTTAGCTGCCCAGTGCAGTCTGGGGAGCCTGGGGAGCCCCTGGGAACTGTCCTGAGCTGTTGCAAGCCGCCCTGCCAGTGGAATTCTCCATCTCCCCAGCTCATTTCCTGTTTCCTCCCCTTAGCACCTTTGGCTGAAGATCACAGAAGGTTCAGGTTTGGCTCCATCTTGCCCCCCGGGCTGCTGCCTTTTTGGGTCCCTCCTAGGACTAAAGGTTTTCCCACTCCCACTTCATGTTCACACACTGACGCCCTAATTCCCAAGGTGAGAATGTTAGGATGTGGGGATCTTGGCCAGTGAAGATTCACATGTGGCTCTGCCAGTGGTGTCTGTGAGGGGGTTAGTGCTTAGGTTTTTCTCGCCAGTACTGGGGGATTGAAGCCAAGTCCTTCACACTGAGCTACATTACCAGCCCCTTGTTTATTTATTTCTTTTTTTAAATTTTGAGATAGTGTCTTGCTAAGTTCCTAAATTCCCTGGGCTGGGCTCAGATTCGTGATCCCCGTGCCTCTTCCTCCCAGAATGTTGAGAGTGGCCTGCTAAGGAGCTGAGAGATAAAGTGGAAGATAATGAGGCAGAGTGAGTAGCTGGCGTGAGAATCAGGGAGCACATCCTCAGTAGAACACCGTCGCCACAGATCTTGGACTTCCTACCTCCCACATTGTGCGGAGTGAATGCCTTTGTTTGAGGCTGCTGGGCAGTGGTGTTTCGCTGCAGTGGTCTGAGAAGAATCAGGCTTCATTATGCTCAGGAACAAATGATCTGGGTAAGAGCCTGCCCTCTAGGATTGCTGCTCTATCTGCCGAACATGCAGACCCAAGTCCCATCATGGAGTAGGAAACTGTTGGAGACACAGGCTGTGGAGAGGATAGGCAGTGGCTGCCCTTGCTTTCCCCTGTGGGAACCCCTTATTTCCCACTCCAAAAGCGAGACAGGTGCTGGCATCTTGCCATGAGGAACCAAAGGACCTCAGATTCTAGGTTAGGTTCTGCCACTGATCACCAAGTTTACACAGTTCACTTTTTCGCTGCGGGCCACAAGCACCTGGCTGCATTAGGCAGGAGGAGGATCATCATGAGATCAAAACCAGCTTGGACTATATAGTGAGTTCAAGGCCAGCCTAAACTACATGGTGAGACCCTGTCTCAAACACACAAACACACACACACACACACACACACACACACACACACACCCAAAATAAACAAAAAGGCATCTGAAATGAACAGATATCTCTCAGAAAAATTAGTACAAATGGTGAATAAATACACAAAAAAAATGTCTTAACATCACTAGCCCTTTGAGAAATACAAATTAAAATAACACTGAGATTCCATCTCACTCCAGAAAGAATGCTGCTGTCGAGAAATCAAATAACTGGTGGGGAAGCTGTGGTTGGAAAAAAGGAACCATTCTTCATTGTGTGTGGGAGTACAAACTGGTAAAATACAATGGAAATCAGTACAGAGAGTCCTCAAAATACTAAAAATAGAAACTGCATTTGACTATAAGTCTGATTTTGTGCCAATAGTGTGCTGCATTTATCACTATAGCTTTGTAGTATAACTTGTAGTCTAGGACTGTGGTGTCCCCAACCTTGTACTCATTGTCCAAGATTATTTTTGCTATTCTAGGTCTTTTCTGGTTCTATATGAATTTAGAACCCTTTCTTTAGTTCTGTGAGGTACTGGTATTTTGATTGGAACTGTATTAAACCTCTGTGACAGTTTTGGAAGTGTAGCCATTTCGATTATTGGTTTTGCTTATCTAGGAACAGAGGATGTCTTTCTACTATCTCCTTCAATCTCTCTTTTCAGAGCACTGTAGTTTTCATTGTGGAGTTCTCTTACTTCCTTGTTCAGGTTACAGTGGGCCCTCAAATTATGACCAGGCTGATAGGAGCAACTCGAGTCATAGGAGCAATGAGAATTTTAGTTTTAGCTTACAAAGTATTGAGTTAAACCTGGATTCCCAACAATTCCAGATGGTCTCAGATATAGCTTTGACCTTTAAAGAGTTCTGGAAGGAACATTTCAACATGCTGAACTGCATGGAGTTAACTGAGAAATCTTGGGCCAATATCTCTCTAAGGACACTGAGATCTGCCTGTATACAGAGAGACTTTGAAGCTGTGTAGAAGAGCCAAAGCCTTCAGATGACCAACTTGAGTTACAACCACCTTTTCAAATGAATTCAGTTTGTAAGTCAAGGGTTCACTGTACTCTCTAAGTATTTCCTTTTTTCTTGATATTATTGTAAACGGTATTTTTCCATAATTGATCTATTACTAGTGTATAGGAAGCTAGTGATTTTTGAGTGCTAAGTTGAAAATGAAATGATACTTATGCGAAGCCTCTACTTGCATGCTGAGAAGGTGCCAGCCTGCTAGTCCTGGAAATGCTTTCCAGGAAGAGATATGAATTGATAGAAATAAAAATGCTTTAGAAAGAATGTAGTTCTGGGTCTCTGCAAAGGCCACCTCCCCCCTTCTGCTGACCTTTGAGACGTGTTGGCTACAGCCCACTTTGCTTGCTGTTTTGCCCTTCAGCTGGCTTATCCCTTTGGAAAGCCAGCAGGGCCAGGAGAAGAATCACAGTGTTCTGCATACAGGTTCCCTCTGGAGAATTGTCATCTTGGGGTGCATGATGTGGTCATGCAACACATGCCTGGGACTCCCAGTGGCAGAGTATATTGAGTGGGCAACTGAAGAGCTCAGCAAGATGGCAAGATGGGCGCTGTTTCAGATTCTTTCTGGGCACCTTTTCTTAGAGCTATGAGCACAGTACTGGGAACTACAATCTTGGATTTCCATTTGTTAAGCCTGAGATCTTTTTTATCTCTTAGTTGTGATCTTTCAACTCTCATATTTTATGCTGAATGACTTTAGGGGGACAATGGTTTTCTAACCTCAGAAGTTGTCAGAATTCTTTGAGAGCTGTAAGGGCTTGTCCTGTAACCCCACCTACTCATGAAGGGTCTCAAGTTCAAGGCCAACTGGTACAACTTAGGGAAATCATGTTTTTTAAAAAAATAAAAATAAAAATAAACCAACATAAAACCAGGCTGGAGATGTAGCTCAGTATGAGGCCCTAAATTCAATGTCCAGTACCAGAAAAAAACCTGCTCAAGCAGCAGTACTTTAGGTAGAGGTAGGGAATCCCATTTCCTCCAGTTTGACCTTAACCTCATTTGTACCTCGGGGCTTTGGACACTGGTGTCTGTGCTGTCCAGAAGCTTCCTGTGGCCCCTCAGAAAATGGCTTCAGGCTGGGGATTTAGCTCAGTGGTTACGGCACCTGCCTTGCAAGTGCAGGTCTGGAGTCCAATGCCTGGTAACCGCATACAACAATGCTGGGCATGGTGACTCACGCCCATCAGCAGTCAGTAGCACATACCACAGTGCTGGGCATGGTGATTATGCCTGTAATCCCAGCACTTGGGAGGCAGAGGCAGGAAGATTGCTCTGAGTTCCAGGCTGGCCTTGGCTATATAGAGAATTAAGACCAGCCTGAACTACAAAGGGACACCCTGTCTCAAAAAAAATGAAGATGGCTCACCCTCTTTCTTCAAGTCTTACCTCAGATGGTACCATCTCAGAGAAGAGTGTCCTGCCTTTATTAAATAGCACTCCTTTGTCTTTTAGGCCTACCACTCTGACATTAATGTTATTTGTTTATTGTAGGTTCTTTGCCTTTAAGTATGTTGCTTTGAACACTATGCTAACCAGCAAATATTTGTAGAATGAATGAATCTGTAAAAGAGAATTCCTCAAGGCCTGGGGTTCTCATGTTATAGCATGCAGTAAAATCACCTGGAAGGCTTTTAAAAACAGGATTGTAGGAGAAAGGGATTAAAAGAAGAATTAAAATGTGGTATGTACATGTGCCAACTCCCTAGGAGGAATGTGATTATTATGTACTGCAAACATTTACTGTTGAGAGAGATGAGAGAGAGAGAGGCAAGATTGCACAATTTTCATTCCCATAGCTTTTGACTCTAATTATTGAGGGGTGGCATATTTTAACAAGCTCCAGATTTGAAAGTCACCATGTGAGGGTAAGCCCCACCTGTCGCCGTGTGCCGCATACTGATGATGTACTGGTTAAGGACAGATCACATGTACAGGAGAGGTCCCTGGAGCTGCAAAGCTTCTGTCACCCAGTGATGTCACAGCCATCCTAACGTTACACATCAGTGTATCCCTTGTATGATGCTGTGTAAATAAACCTATTCGGCTGCCAGTCACGTAAGACCTGAATATAAGGCTTGACCATAATACATATATGACTGGTATTGGTTCATGTACTGGGTTTGTGTGTGTTTATTCAAATTAATATTTTTTTTTGAGACAGGGTCTCTTTTTACAGTTCAGACTGGTCCTGAACTCAGGCTCAAACTCAGCAATCCTCCTTCCTCTGCCTTCCAAGTGCTGAGATTACAGATGTGAGCCACCATGCCCAGCACTGTGGTATGTGGTACTGATTGCTGATGGGCATGAGTCTCCATGCCCAGCACTGTTGTATGTGATTACCAAGGATCGAACCCAGGCTCTTATACCTTCAAGGCAGGTGCCAGAATTACTGAGCTAAATCCCTGGTCCTCAATTTAAATTTTTAAAAAAAGTTTACAGTAACCTCATACATTTTGTGTTACTGTATGTCTTTTTTTTTTTTTTTTAGGTTTTTTTTTTTTTTTTTTTTTTTTTTTTTTTTTTTTTTTTTTTTTGAGACAGGGTCTCGCTTTGTGGTTCAGGCTGGCCCTGAGCTCAGCCTCCAACTCACATCACAGCAATCCTCCTGCCTCTGCCTCCCGAGTGCTGGGATTACAGGCGTGATCCACCACGCCCGGCACTGTGGTATGTGGTATTGGTTGCTGCTGGGTGTGGGTCTCCACACGCAGTATTGTTATGTGGTTACCGAGGAATCGAACCCGGGCCCTTGAGCTTGCAAGACATGCGCCGGAACCACTGAGCTAACTCCCCGGCCCCAGTTACTGCATATCTTGATTGTATCATTCGCCATCTCCTTCATTTAGTGTCGTGTTTTTCATTCATCATGATCTTTTGTGTACACAGACTCTACAGCCGAGGCGTCTGCCATCTAGGAGTGTATTTGTACTGAGCCACGTTCTCAGACTGAGTAGCAAAGCTCTGAGAAGCAGTGCTCAGAGCTAAGTCATGTAGAGGAAACTGAGGGAAGGAATCCAGGTTGAGGGCAGAAGTCCAGGGCTGGGGATATAGCTCAGTGGTATGTGGTACCATACCACCTGGCGCCTGTCTTGCAAGTGCAAGGGCCGGTTTGAGCCCGGTAACCACATAACAATACTGGGTGTGGAGACTCACCCCAGCAGCAATACATAACAATACTGGGCGTGGAGACTCAACGGAGCAGCAATCATTACCACATAGTGGTGGCTCACATCTGTAATCCCAGCACTTGGGATGCAGAGGCAGGGAGAATTGCTGTGATGTGAGTTTGAGGCTGAGCTCCGTGCCAGCCCGAACCACAAAGCGAGACCCTGTCTCAAAAAACCTAAAAAAAGAAGTCCAGATTAACCTCAAGGCACTGAGAAAGGGAAGAGCTCCAGGAGAACTCGAAGGTCTCTGTTCTCGAAGACCCTGGGCTTCGGAGGCAGAAGGCTGCTTTCTCCCGAGAAAGCCCCTGTGGAAAGATCGAGCTTCTCTTCCCTGGATGTGGAATGAGCAGAGCTAAAACTGTTCCTTAGGCCCCTGAACCGAACAAACAGCATATTCCTGAATTGCAGTGCTGTCTTGTGTTTCCGAACCCATTATGTCTTCCACAGTTGTAGAAGATCTAAATCAGAGGTTTAGAGTGGGAAAAGGAGAGATTCTTAGCTTTATCAAAGACAACTTTTTTTTCAAAGTATATTCTGAAAAATATCAATTCTCTAAATTGCCCATGATGAAAGAGTTCCCATGTCAAATGAATTTCCAAGATGTTCAAAGCTACGTTTCCTTTGCAAGGCTCACGAGCATGCCAGAAAAATCTTACAGTCTGGAAATCCGTTTAAGATTGTTGCATGCACTCAGTAGAAATGGGGCGAAAGAGTATTTGTACTAATAACACATATTTGGAAGGAAATATTTAGAGAACCCCTACCTTTGGATACTTTTCTCATCAAAGGAAGGAATTTTGTTCTAGATGGAAACTACACGTAGGCATTGGATAATATTCTAACACAAACAGAGGTTCACAGGCACACATGTGGCAACAGCCAGACACAGTCCACAGATAGGCAGGGACAGAAGCATCAGGAGTGGACAGCCCAATTCTCTTCCCTTTGAGCTGGAAACTTCCCTGAGGTGTGACATTCCTTAATGCCTGGGTTGGGACCTGGGGCAGGGAGGAGGGTGAGTGGAAGAGAAGGAGGAGGAGCTCTGGGAGTGAATGATAGGCGGGCAGGAAAGCCAGTGCCTGGGCAACTCAGAGTGGAATTTTCCTGGGAAATCCTTTGCAACTGCAATGGGTTTGAATGTTGTATCTGTGGCCACCAAGGTCCCAGAGCTAAGTGATTTTTGTCTCCATTTCCAGTAATGATTAACATCTCTGTAGTGGCTCCAATTTAGAGATAACTGAGGGGATGGTAACAAGAAAGAGGCCTCAGCCCTGGCCCTGAGCTAAATCTGTACCCCACCTCTGACAGGCAGCAGGAGGAGGAGGTCCTGAGCCATCATTGTGTCTGGGAGGACGGCTCTGCCTTGTGATATGCGCTGCTCAGTACCTTGTTATGTTATTTGAGCACAATACCTATTTGTGGAAACTGGTTGATATGCTCCTTAATTATCCTAGTGACCATGCAGAGATGGTGTTTTGGACCAGGAAACAAGAGACTGAAACATCAAGAAATCCTTTTGGGGTGGTGTTGGGAACCACCCTATTTGGGAATTGCAAGGTCAAAATGGACCAGGCCTTCCTGCCTGCTGATGGGACTTTGGACTTCACTTTTGTCTTCATCTCTGGTAGCAACAGGGACTCAATCATCCCACATGCTGTGATGCTTCAGGGCAGAACTGCACCAGATCTCCCCCTTCTCAAGGACTAGTGCTGACATCTGCCTTGCCCCAGGAATCCTCATCCACATAACTTCTCTAGGACTGTTGTTGGTGTGGCCCTGCCTTTCCGGGTATTTTGGGATGTAGATAATAAAAGGTGTGGTAGGCTGGGGCCCAAGTCCTTGCCGCCCAGAGTAGCATGAATCAGACCCAAGCTCAGTTTTCTCTAAGTCTCATTTCTGCCTAATTATTAATTATTTCACTGTGTGCCATGAACTCACAGGAGACTAGAACTTAAAGTTCTAGTTACGCTCCCTTCCCGTTTACTACATTTGGCACCCAACATGGATTTAAATCGGATCTACTGATAAAATCGCCTGTGAGACAAACTCAGAATACAAGAGACAGCACACAGATCTCCCAGGACAATTCCGGATGCGGACACGGGACATTACTGGTAAGTGTGTTCACCTGGGAGTAATCTTCTCTTATTGCTGAGTTAAAAACATGGGTCAATCGCTGTCATCAGATTGATGTAAGTTTGTCAAGTTGCTTAAGTCACTGTTAAAACAAGCGGCATATTTAATACCGAAAAAAGATGTGATAGAATTGCTAAAAGTTACAGAAAAATACGCTCCATTTTTCCCCAAGGAGGGGACAACTAATTTAGCAGCATGAGAGCAGGTAGGAACCATTCTTTGTGAAGCCAGGCAAAGAGGGGATTGCCTTTCCCCTCAAACATTAACCACTTGGGCCTTAGTCTACTCTGCTCTCAAATTCTCTCAGTCAGTTCAGGAGGCTGTGACTACCCCTCCCTCCATTTGCTCTTTTGGCCATGCTTCCCCATGTTCGTCTTCTTCACCCATTTGCTTTCATCTTACTGCAGCTTCGGCTCCACAGTTGCAACAGGCTGTTTCAGCCTCATCTGAGGAAAAGCCTAAATCACTGGCCCCACAGCCTCAGAAGAATGCCCAGGGAGATGCTCAGGTCAGAGAACTTACTTTTGGCATGCTATCTGGTAGCGGTGAATTTTCAGATTTATACAGGCAAGCCAATTGCCCAGCATTACCCTTTTGCCAGCTAGAGAACCTCATGCGGAGGGCTTGGGCCTCTGTGCCAGTTGACGGTGCGCCGATGCAATCTTTTACTGAAATCATACAAGGGCCAATGGAAGCTTTCACACATTTTGTAGCCCAACTGCAGCAACCCTAAATCACTAGCCCCACAGCCTCCTCGGGTGCCACACAAAGGTCTTGTTGCCCCTCTCTTAAAGCCCACTCCTAGAGCCACTCCCTACCGCCGTACTCTATGAAAGGCTGTTACAGCAGTCAAAGCAGTTGAAGACACTTTGTGCTTTCCTATCTCTCTTCTACCTGACCCTGACAACCCAGGGTGTGGATATGTGTGTTCATAGCTCATTTGATTTTAATATCCTAAAAGAGCTCAGGCAAAGTGTGCTGACTAATGGTGTCCAAAGTCCCCATACATTGGGTTTGCTAGACAGTGTACTTCTCTGGTTCTGCATGATATCTTTTATCTTGCAAAAATGTATCTGTCCCCTGCTTCCCGTATTGTATCTCCATTTTGAGGTGGAACTGCATTCCTTAATTAGAGAGCAGGCTCGAAAAAATGCCCTGGGAGATGCTCAGGTCAAAGAGGTTAGTTGTGATATGCTATCTGCTACGGGCAAATATTCAGATTTACACAGGCAAGCCGATTGCCCAGCGCTACTCGTTTGCCAGCTAGAGAACCTCATGCGGAGGGCTTGGGCCTCTGTGCCAGTTGACGGTGCACCGATGCAATCTTCTACTCAAATCATACAAGGGCCAATGGGAGCTTTTTTTTTTTTTTTTTTTTTGAGACAGGGTCTCGCTTTTTGTGGTTCAGGCTGGCCCTGAGCTCAGCCTCAAACTCACATCACAGCAATCCACCCGCCTCTGCCTCCCGAGTGCTGGGACGACAAGCGTGAGCCACCACGCCCGGCACTGTGGTACGTGGTACTGGTTGCTGCTGGGTGTGGGTCTCCACACCCAGTATTGTTATGTGGTTACCGGGGAATCGAACCCGGGCCCTTGAGCTTGCAAGACAGGCGCCGGAACCACTGAGCTAACTTCCCGGCCCCCAATGGGAGCTTTGTAGCCCGACTGCAGCAAGTTATTAGGAGACACATATCTAATTCCCAGGCTGCAAACATTTTGACTTTACAACTAGCCTATGAGAATGCTAATCTGGATTGTAAACAGGCGATAAATCCTGTACACTCTTCTAATGATCTTGGAGTATATATTAAGGCATGTCAAAATATTGGGTCTCCTTCATACAATGCTGCCCTAATGGTTCAAGCCATCTCCCAACATTTATGTGGTACAGGTAGTGCATTAAAGTGTTTTAATTGTGGAAAAATAGGACATCTCAGAAAAAACTGTAAAATCAAAGCAGCTTTACAAGCTGACCTGAAACCAAGTCAGGCATCCGAAAAGATTAAGTTACCGCCCGGCCCTTGCCCTCGCTTCCAAAAAGGCATTCACTGGGCTAAGGCTTGTCATTCTAAATATGATAAGGATGGCAAATTACTGCCAGGGAAACAAAAATCACACCCTTCCCAGGTTCAGGAAACAAGAGGAGATCAAGGCCAGTGGACTCCAGTTCCTCTGAGCCAGCTATACCCAGTTCAGACCCCTGCATAAGTACAAAACCAGATGGCATGGGTATCCAGAGGGATATTTCTTTCCTCATCAGGGGAACACTCAGGAACTCAGTATTGGATCTTTCTGCTTCTCAGAGAGTTCACCTGCTGGGAGGTGAGACTCCTGTATCTGTTCCCACAGGAATTTACGGCCCACTGCCACCTGGAACAAATGGTTTGATGATTGGAAATCTCTCTCAGAGTTGAAAGGCATTACTGTTATTCCTGCCGTTATTGATTTTGATTACAACTCTGAATTGTGTGTTCCTGTTAGGTCTACAGGACTTTGGGTAATTGAACAAGGAGATTATGTTGCAGAGTTGTTGCTCTTGCCTAAACCAAAATTAAATGTTAGCCTTAAAAATTCTCAAGATCTTCAGCCAGAAATTTCTCAAAAAGAGGTTTATTTCACCCAAGAGATTTCCAAAAACTGATCTCTGTGTAAAATTAAGTTGAATGACAAGTTATTCACAGGATTAATAGACACAGGTGTGAATGTATCCATCATATTCTCATCCTTATGGTCCCCAGCTTTAGATACAAAACAAGTTAAAATATTATTGGTAGGCCTTGGTGACCCTCAACAAGCTCTACAAAGCTCCCTACCTTTACCTTATGAAGGACCTGATGGTCAATTGGGACACATTTGTCCTTACATAGCTCCCAT
>PVIR01035585.1:0-16357 GCA_004026965.1 Petromus typicus | reverse complement strand
TGAATGGACATGATGCACACTGCCCAAAAAAGAGGCCCTCTGAGTCACCACCATCCCTGGATGGTGATATTTTCACAGTGGCAGCTGGACCAGACTACAGTTACAGTCAGAGACCTTGGAGCTAAAGGAAACTGCTGAATAGCCCTCCTGAGAATGGGGGCCTGTGACCTTCCCCTTGTTAATGACTCTCTGATCGATGGAGCAAACCATCTACTGCAGGCAGAGGATGCTTTGTACCCTAGTCACTGTGACATAACGTTGAAATGAATGCTCAATTCAGAGGAAAGGCCACATGTAACAAAAGCAACTCTAAGCACAGAGGCTAAGGGCATGTGGCCTTCATATTGACACCCTGATGGGGACAGGGAGGCCCAGGCTTTCAGTCAGACTTGGTGTCCTTCTGCTTCACTGCATATGTGAGTCACAGCGCAAGTGGGGGCTGTATGCATTCGGAAGTGTCATGGATATAATAGGATGGCTTTATGTTAAGCAAGCAGGCGCCTTTTTTTTTTTTATTACATCGAGTCTCTTGCTCCAAGCTGTGGATAAGAGAAATCCTCTAATCTCACTCAGTTTTAATCCTGGATTAAGGCAGATCCGCTAATAAAACACTAGTAAATTCAAGAATAGTTTGCAATTATCTTCAACTTCTATTACTTAACATTATATGGTTTTAAATATATACACAGATGAAGTAGAGTATATTTTAAATTCCCTCCATCCTTAAAGAAAGAGTTCAAGAACATTAAGAGTTTCAACAACAAAGCAACAGCTTGAAGACTCAAAGAAGAGATGAAAAGGGAATAGGCTCTTTAAGGATAATATTTTCAATAGTTTGTATAAAGGAGTGAATTCAAATTAGGAAGATGAACCCCACACAGTTAGTGGGGAAAATGGAGTTTGTTGAGATGTACCATGCATCAAGGTCAGTACAGGTATGCTGCCCCTGACGCCCCTTCTACCTGTAGGGATAGCTGCATTATCTATGCAGATAAATATCCCCTGGGCAAGGCAGGAAAAAGTAGCTGTCCTCACAAATGGGCTCTGTTTGTGTGTCTCAGAAAGAACTACACAGACCTAGTAAATCTGAAAATTGAGAGAGAACAGCCATGATCAGGATGCTGAGCCTTGCTGTTTCAACAGTTTGCTGCTCCAGGAAATACCTCAAGTGGCTACCTCTTTTTTATTTCTGGAAGCTGGGGGGGCAAAGTAGCCCCTCTTCTCTTATTCCATGGAAGGATACTTGGGTAGCACCTTTTCTGAGTACATTCATAACTTTCTGAATATACTTTCTGTGCAAACTTGTCCATGTGCACTTCTATCTTGCCTTAGACTTAGTTGTGTCCAGATTCCCCCTCCAGGAAGCACTTTCTTCACTGGGGAATGATAGGAGAAGCAGTGAAGTTGCTACTCCAGCCATTTATAGGCAAGATCCAGCTTATACAGATATTCTGTTTGTTAGCACAGAGTCAGCATGTACAACTTGGGGTTGGAGGGGCTCACATCATGTCACAACCTGAATTTCTGGATCCTAAAAACTTAAAGGACTGGACTGTGTTTGCATCAGGTGACAACTTGAAGGAGAGAAGAATCAACTGTTCCTTTTCATTGAGGAATGTGTGTGCACTGTGTCCTGCCAATCACACCACTCCACTTATCACTAAGTCTGAATGTCAGTGTCACTGATTGCTTCTCCTCTACTGTTCAATTTCTAGAAAGAAGAAAGTGCCTATTCTCTGTTCCCATGCTTGTCACAGGAGACACAATAGACCATCTAAAAGTTGTATTTCTAATCGGTGTACTTTATTCATTTATGGTACTTGCCTGGCCCCTGTTTTTTTCTGTCCTACACATTTAGGCATGTATATGACCAGCTCCCTGAGTTGTTTGTAATTATCAGTACTATTGCATTATATACTAGGATGGCATATATTTTTCTTCCCCAAATACTGAGTTTCAGTTTAGAAGCCATATTTTGCCTCTATCTCTTCATTAATATCAGCAGCTCTACTGGTTGGCTGTTTCCAGAGCCATTTTACAAGAGATAAAATGTACAAATCACTACTTGAGGGTTTTCACGCTGTAGATTGTTGATATAATGGTGCTGAAATGAAGCTTATCTCAACTCTGGGGCTGAGGACTCGACACCACCTTCCTTTCCTGTTACAAAGCTGGTACCTCAGATTCCAGTAGGTGCTGTAAAGCTTTGGAGACACCAGTTTAGCCAAATCATGAAGTTAGGTCTGTAAATCTCTTTGATATATTTTGGAAAATCATTTCCTAAAATTCAGATATCTTTCTAGGAGACTGAGAACACTGTGAAATTGCATGCAACATTTAATGTGAATAAGGGCATTATTTTTGTTGTTATTGAGGAGACACTCAGTAACTTTCATTAGATTATTAAAATAGTCCATGTTCCAAAAACATTGATGATTGTTAGTGTACTACATATTCACTCCAAATTTAAAAACTGAAGTTATTTACAAACACTTTTTCACCTAAATTTTATAATAAATTGGGACTAAATGTTGAACATGAGTGCTGAGTGAAGTAATCTGGTTGGCTGGGAATAAAATCCTTTTCTTTTGATTTTGTATTATATCTCTTCAGAACATTCATTATTCTGTTGCACCCAGGCTATTGACCCCAGCAAGATTTTTAAAGAGAAATGACTCTAAGAAGACTCTAAGTTTCTCAGACTTATTGAAGAAGGGAGAACTAGTTTTAGATTATTTTGTAAAAGGAAAATTAGGAAATTGTGTATAAGAACAGGTGTGGGTCTGTTTAGATGTGTTTGTTATAGTGGTAAATAAGTGTGTGATTATTTGTGGAAAAATATGTCTGTGTGGGAATGAAAATATGCGGAGTGCCTATGATGATGATATGCTTACATCTACATATATGTGCAAGCTGCATTATGCTTTTGTGTTAAAATTTGAGTGCACACAGGTATACCATGGTCTGGAAACACAAAATATGGAGATAATCTGGTCATTCAAGATGTGCAGATGAAAACAACTCTGAAATTTCATGTCACTCCACAAAGAATGGCTGCTATCTCAAAATTAGCCAGCAACAAATGCTTGCGAGGCTGCGGAGAAAAAGGAACCCTTCACTGTTCATGGGAATGTAGACTGGTACAGCCACTATGGAGACTAGTGTGGAGACTCCTCAAAAAACTAGTAGTAGAGGTCCCACTTGACCCTGCTATTCCCCTGGTAGGTATATACATGGAAGAATTAAATGATTCATATCAGAGTGAAATATGTGCACCCATGTTTATAGCAGCTCAGTTTGTGATAGGTAAATCTTGGAAGATGTGGTTCTTCTATAAAATGAAATACTACTCTGCCATAAAAAAATGATAGGTTTCAGTCATTTATGCTCAAATAAACATTCGTTAGGGACATACTCATAAGTGAAATGAATAGGTCACAGATGTGTAAATGTATATTTTTTAGCGTGGAAAAATGAAGACGCAAATGAGTTCTAGAATATATAATAAATAGTATGAAATAGAAAATATTCAAATGGAAATGTAATGTAGGGGTAAGTAACAAGGGAAAAAATAATGTGATGGTAACAAAAAAAGGAAACAAAGCTTATGTATATGGGTGATGAGGGTGGTAGGGTAGGTAGCGGGATGGGAAAAATGAAAAATAAAGTTGTGTTATATACTGGTACAAATTCTCGATGTCGAGTGTGATCATGATATGTATATATAATGTACCAACAAAGATTTTAATTAAAAAATATGGAGATGGTGAGAGCAAAGCCAAGAGGAAACTTACTAGGTCAAAAGAAGAGGAACACATTCTCTGGGCATAATTTTAAAGTAATGATGAGCACAGACACTATTTCATGTTATTTCCAATGAGTTCTATTTGTGATAAAGTACTGCTAATAATAATGTATTTAGGTGTCCACATGAATAATAGAAGAGGATGGGATGTAGCTTAGTGGGAGAGCACTTGCCTAGTATGTATGAGGCCCTGTGTTCAGTCCCCAGCCAATAACAGCAGCAACAACAACAGCACAACAACACTAACAGAAGTGAGCAACCAAACGAAGCACTGAGTTTCAGTCTCATCTAGTGAAAATGGAGGTTTAATTTTTCTATTAAAATTTATTAGCCCTCTAAAATATATTTATAGCTCTTGTTGTAGTGCTCATTGACCTTCTATTAAGAAAACTTGATTGAGATAGACATGGCCAATATTTTAAACAGAAATACAGAATGGGTTGGGGTCAAAGGAAAGCATCAAAAACATTTCATATTTGAAAGAAGAGTACAAACAATATTTTATTTCAGTGAACGAGTTATGAGTGTGTATGCATTCACACACATGAACTGTGTTATCATACAAATGTAGGCAAAATAGTTATGAAAACTTTGTTCTGGGGAATTAAGTTTTAAATAAATTCTAGAACTCTTCGGGTGAAAGATAGATTTTAAATGCAGCAAGCATCTGACTCAGGTTTAGTTTCAGAAACCTTCAGTAACAACTGTAAGCAGGATGGGCCAGAATGGGGAAACAGAGAAGATGGCAAGCTCGCCTGGAATGCAAGGGAGCATGATGCTGTACATAGCAAAAAGCAGAGGGCAAGACCAACTCTGGGGCTGGTGAAGAAGTACAAGCAAGGGCCCCGGAAGTGCCATGAAGGAAGGAGTTAAGTTTGCTCCTGGGTTCTTATTTAAGCTCCTAAATGAATGGACATAAGCATTGGAAACAGAGCTCTTAAGAGCAGGAGTCAGTCTGTGGGGAAAAAAATGACGTTTGCTTTTAAAAATACTGATTTTGATGCCCAAACTTGGAATACCACAGTCTTTCTCGATTTCAGTTTTGTCATTTCCTACATGTGGTATTTTTTGTCAGAAGAGATGTTTTAGGCTTACTGGATAAAAGATTCTACCTCATAAAGCTATTTGTATGATTACATTAAATGCGCTTTGTGTATTTGAAAAGGATTTTCTAAATAGAACCTTAAAATTTTCTACAAATAATTATTATCTGTTAAATAACTAAAATCTTATTGTCCTAAAAAGAACAAAATTCAGACTAAATTGAGTGCAAAAGGAATGTGTCCACTCATTTAAATACAAATTATGGCACTAAGTCAGATCCAGGGGTTCTTGATTTTGCTCCACTTCTTACTAGGGGTCGACTCTCCCATGTAACCTGGGGAGTACTTGGCCTGTATGTGGTCAATATGCATAACTTTGCAGCCAGTTCAGAATAAGAGCTGCTCTTTCTCCCACTTCCTGCAAATGTGTTGTGCTGATTAGATGAGTTGAGTTGAAGTCAGTATCTACCCCTGAACCAATCAAAGCAGCCCAGGTTAAAAAAAAAAAAAGTGACTCATTTGCTTAGGGTGAAATATAGAGGTCAATCCAAATCATATCACCAGCCAAGGGGCAGGAGGATCTCTGAATAAAAATCAAGGGTAACCAGTGTTGCCAGAGCAAGTAGAATGAATAAGGCCAATAGATGCAAACCTCAGAAGTTTGGGTGTCTAGACTAGAGAGGATTATAGCTTAGGGAAGGGCTGTGGATAGAGAAGGTTTTGGGTACTCTTTTGTTGAACTGGATATCTAGGTTGATGGTTGAAAGCACAAATACTTACATTGCTTTGAAGAATCAGGCTGCTTTTGAGAGACTTACTGGAATGAAAATTCAATGTTTAATAAATGTGGGTCATAGGAAGCAGAAGCAAAGTCAGGGTTCAGTGGGTAGCAGTGTTTACAAGAATCTGAACTCTCATGTAGATTATTAAATTTAGAGAGTTACTGACATCTTGTGATAGGTGAGAATTCATAGAAGGAACAGTAGTAATTCCTCCTCTTCCCCACAGGACGTGCCCCCTGGCACACTACAACCTTCACTCCGAGTCCTCTTCAGGCTGGTTCCTTTGGTCCGAGGACAGGCTGAGTAGAAGACAGGCTGGGTGGGCTCCAGGGGAAGAGTGTGTGCTTAGCATTTTAGTTTTGGCCCAAATGACCATAAATAGATTTTTACATGTTCACACAAAGTATTTCAATTACTCACACATACCTACAAGTGGATTTGCACGTGCCTGCACATGTCCACATACACAGGCGCATATGCACGTACACACACACACACACACACACACACACACACACACACACACCCCTCAAAAACCAATTTCCCCCCAGAGCATCAAGAAAGTTCCCCTTTCCACTTAAATGCTTTTCCAAATAGTCTTA
Organism: Petromus typicus; assembly: GCA_004026965.1. Lineage (NCBI taxonomy): Eukaryota > Metazoa > Chordata > Mammalia > Rodentia > Petromuridae > Petromus > Petromus typicus. The sequence continues at coordinate 10,125 of PVIR01035585.1, read as the reverse complement.
TTTTATTTTATTTTTTTTATTTATTTCTCTGCCATATCCTTTTCAATCTGGAAAGTGACTTGGCCTCTTTTCCCCCATCTATTTTCTGCTTTCCTGCTATTCAGTTTAGGCATGAAACACAGAACTAGATTGAAAGCATTCAATGGCTATTCAATCGGAGAAGAAAAGAGCCCCTTGGAGCTTTATTAGATATGAAGATCCACAATAAAAATCAATTTCTGCCTCTTTATGCAGTTTAAATGACAAAGCACCCACCCATTCTGCAGCCATTGTGCTGGGGAAATGTAATTCAGTCCCTGAGCTGGGCCCAGAGCACTGCGGACTCCCTGACCTGCACTGACAGATTCCAATATGATACAGACCTTCGGAGATAATGACAGCCACTTCATCTCACTGCAAGAAAAAGTTATCTGATATCTTTGAGGGTTAAAAGGCTATGTGGGCAGCATTTTCAATAACCCACTAAATCAGCATCTTAAAAATACCTGAGCTTTGTTCCTTTAAAAAAAATTTTGCCCCTTACTCTTAACTTCATGTCTGAGCCCCAGCTGATAGTGTCACAAGTGTCTCCTGCCAAACCTATCGAGTCTTCTTTGGCACAGACGGGAAACCTCCTAGATAATTAGTCCAAAGGAAAACAAGGTGGGGGCAGAGCAATGTCTTTATTCCTCTAAGGAATATAGGTCTTCCAAGCTCCAGGTCACCACAAAATAAATGGGATGAAATCAGGGGCAGAAAAAAATATCCCCAAACAGTCCTAAACCTGTTGAAAATGCTACTATAAAAAGTTTTCTTTGATAGAAATGGATACACAATCCCTTTAATAAAAAGAAGCATGTACTTGAAGAAAGTTTGTGATGAACTCATTGCCAAGGAAACCACTAGAAATATCATGGCTAGTCATTAATTTCTGTGGGTTTAAACACTCCTGATAGAGCGGAGAAAGTTAAGGAGAGATGTGTACTTCTTATTTTCATTTAAAATGGTTGACACGCATCTGTTAGTAACTTTTCTCTCATTGCTGAGATGAAATAGTGGACTCTCAAAGTGAAAGGGGGAAGGGATTATTTGGCTTACAGTTTGAAGAGGTTTCAATACATAATCTGCTGGCTTCAAGACAGAGGGCAGAGAAGCAACAATACACGGAGGCAGAAGACAGTGAAAACAGCAAGGGAACTTAACAGTCTTTCTGTTATCCTTTTATCCCATCTAGACTACTGGGATTAGGGCTGTGCCAAACCAATCTCATTCACATGCACTGGTTTAGTAGTCATATTCATTTGATCCATCACACACTCCAGACCCAGTCATCTCTAAAAAAGATGGCCCCACCATCTGGATGAGGCAAACATGAGCCACAACAGTGCAATAGAACCCATAACCTTAGTCCTAATGGTTCATGCTCTGAACTTACAGTAGGGAACATACACGAACTTCACCAAGACCAGGGAGGCAGGCAGGCAGGAAGGAAGAAGCTGTAAAGTAAACTACATCAGTCTCTGACTGCTTGGAAAGTGAAGTATTTGAGTTGCTAAGGAAATAAATAAATGTGATACTTTATTATTTCTGGTTACTGTCTTAGTTTGGAAGCTGGGATTCTTGAATTAGACTCATTAGAATTATAATATTTGTAAAGATCAAATACTTAACTGCACCTGTGTGATTAGAGCCAACTTTCTAGAGAATGAAAAAGCCTAAAGAGTTCCATTATTAAATCAGATTCTCTTAAGTGAATTATTAAAGGAAGGCTGATAAAGTTGCTCATATGATTCAGATTTGTTCTCCCTCAAGTATTAGGCAAGGTAGAGGCATTTTGTGACAATGAGCTTGGAGACTCGCATATCAGATAACTAGCTAATACTAAGGATCCCTGCACTTATTGACCTCCTATAGGTCATGAAGATGATCCCAGTAGACAATATTTTATTCAAATTGTTACGTCTCATTGATGGAGATATGAAACAGGAGACATGCATCCTGCTTATCTCCAATGGGAGAGGACACTTGGAAACTTGTGCTTGCCTTCCTCCAGACCAGTGACAGAACACCCTTTAGAGTTTTCAATGATACAAATAGCCCTCTGAGGCACACATGCTGGAGGTTTACCATCACTGCTTTTTCCCTTGGATGATTTTGCATTGTGTCTCAACTCACAGACGTGAGAAAACTAAAAAGTAAATTTTCAACCCTCTCCCTCTAACTCAAGAATTCTGGAGACGGAGTCAGCTACAGTGTTTTAACAAGTCTTCCAGGGGTTTCTGATACTGTGGCCTTCTCAGCCCAGGTCCCCAGTAATGACAGAAACATTGTGTGCCTCAGTGTTTTTGAATTAACCATCCTAGAAGTGTCCACCTCGAAGCGTCTTCATTGAGATAATAATCTATTGTTTAATACTCTGTTAAGTAAACAAAATTTAAATGAATAATATGTTCTTACTATAGCTCAGGAATTCTTAAACTATAGGATAAATATATCTAATTCCTTGTTTTTATATGCCATATGAGCTAAAGTTTGTACAAATGTAAATGGTTGGGAATATATCAGAAGAATAATATTTGGAAATATGAAACCATTATGAAATTCATATCTTAGTAAGCATAAATACAACATTATGGGAACATAGTCACACTTGCTTGTATATTTCCAATTTTAGTGTATGTGCTGGTGAAGCAAGCACTTGTGTAGGTATTTACATGACTGTTTTCATGTTACAAAGGTAGAGTTGAGTAAGTGGAGTAGAAGCTATAAATTCATAAACTTAAAATATTTACTATTTGGTTCATAAAAAAGGTGTTAACTCTTGCTATTTTCTTACTTCACATTCACAGGGGAGAAAAAGAGTTCATACTTTTCCAACTTTCCCTGAGCTACACACATACTACTGGACTCGCTTGGGTAGGAAGTGCATTGCCTTCCTCTAAGACCTTTATGAGTCACATCAGTTTGGCTTGTGATTTCCAGGAAGAAAGGAGCTCAGTCTGTTCTATTGCTGCTGTCTCTGCCACATGTGTTACTTGGTAAAATGACCCTGTTGGTATATTCTTGTCTGTTGATTCTCTTACCACAAAACCCAGAAAGTGTTCCTTTCTGTGTCTTGCACACAGACACTCCACTTATGATAAAGTTATGTCCATAAAACTATCATAAATTGAAAATAGTTTAAGTCAAAGATGCTTTTACTGATTCCTCAGCAGGCAGGTCCCTCTAAGGGCCGTGCAAATTCTTGTGGTACCTCCTCCACCCAAGAAAGGCCTCTTTGTCATTAAGGCCCATCCACAGGCCTGTCTGACTTCCATTCTGCAGCAGGTGTGTCCCAATAAGCTCCACAAAGTTCTCAGGGGGCCTGCTGCTGCCCCAGAAAGCCCTCTCTGTCACTGAGGCCCACCCACAAGCCCACTGGACTTCCATTCCATGGCAGGTGAAAATGAATAAACAACATAGAGGTGGCACAGTGGCTTCCCCCACCAAACAGTAGCTTTCCTATTATCAGGACCAGACCAGCAGCCTGCAGGACCTCTACTCCCCTGTGGAGGAGTCTGGGTAAAAATCCTAGAGGTGATGCAGTGACCTCAGCCACTGGCCAGCAGCCTTCTTGCCACTGGGGCTAGACTGGTACCCCTGAGACTCTCATACCTGTGTGAAAGAGTCGGCAAATCCTGCAGAGGTTGTGCAGTGACTGTTGGTGCAGGTCAGTAGAAGAGAAATGAGAAAAATATTCAAAAATTCAGTTGCAAAGATTATTACCACAGGGGAACTCAAGGAAAAGGGAAATGGAGCAAAATGAAGCTCAATCACCAGGACTTTCTGAGCTGGTAACAAAACACAGATGCCATTCACAGTAAAAGATATGATTAAAGAAGAGATCAGGAGCATGATAGAATCTGAGATAACAAAAGCAATGGAACTTTTTAAAGAGCTTCAAGCAGAGATCCAGGTGATTAAAAATTAGAACAAAAGTTTGAGAAGTAGGATGAATGAAGCTGAGGAACAGGTCTCAGAAGTAGAGGACAGGATAGCAGCCAATGAACAGGAAAGGAACAAGCTATGGGAAATGGCAAGAGACCATGAAAAATCAATTCAGCAGATCTATACAATTCAAAGAAGAATAACATAAGGTAAACTGGAGTCACTGAGGAAGCAGGAGACAGTGCAAGACATTAAAAAACTATTCACACATATAATTGTGGAAAACTTCACAGGAAAAGGGAAAAATTGGGCATACAGATAAATGAGAAATACAGAAATCCAATAGGCCATAACATTAAAAAGATCTACACCTAAGGATATAATTTTTAAGTACTAGATATCTGACAAAAGAACAAAATAATGAAGGCAGCTAGAAAAAAGAAAAATAACCACATGCAATGGGAAGCCCATCAGGATCACAGCAGACTTTTCAGAGCAAATGCTCGATGCAAGGAGAGCCTGGAGTGAAGTGTTTCAAGTCTCCAAGGAAAACAACCTCCAACCTAGAATGATATACCCAGCAAAATTATCTTTCAAACTTGATGAGGAAAAAAGATACTTTCATGACAAAGAACACCTGAAAAACTTCACAAGTAGAAAAACTGCACTCCAAAAAATTGTGAAGAATATCTTGGAAACAGTGAAGATCACAAACATAAGACCCTCACTGTCAAGAAATTGAATTAAACAATAGAATTGAATTAAACAATAGAAGAGCCAGGAACAGAAAAACATCATAACAGGTGTAAATCTGGCCATATCAGTCATAACAATTAATGTCAATAGACTCAGTGCAGCAGTTAAAAGACAGGCTGATAGAATGGATTAAAGAACAAGACTGTATAATATACTGAGTATAAAAAACACACTAAATTGAAAAAGAATGTCATAGACTGAAAGTAAAAGGATGGAAAAAATTCTCCATGCAATAAGAAATTGTGAAAAAATAGGAGTGTCTATTCTGTTTGCAGACAAAATAGATATCAAACCAAAACTGATTAAGAGAGACAAAGAAGGATTCATACAGGGAACAATCCAAGAAAAAGAGATGACATTCATAAATATATTTGCGCAAAATTCCACTGCACCCAATTGTATGAAACAGTTATTAATGGAGATGAAAAGCCAGATAAACACTAACATAATAGTAGGATGGGACTTCCATACTCCACTGTAACAAGTAGTCAGATTAACTGGTCAAAAATATTAGTAATGAAATAAAAAATAAATGAACCAAACCTTTGAAGAAATGGTCTCAAGATTCCTGTAGAATATTTCATCCTACAAAGTCAGAATACATTTTTTTCAGCTATACACAGGTCATTTTCCAAAATATACCACATAGTGCATTAAGTACATATAATGTTTAAGTAAGTGCAAAATAATTGAAGTTACTCCCTACATTCTATCAGACCATTGTGCCTTGAAATTGAAGCAAAATAACAGCAACAACAACAAAACCCCGAGATTCTCACAAACACAGGGAAAGTGAATAACACACTGTTGTACAATCAATATGTCACAGAAGAAATTAAACAGTTTTTTACAATTAAACAATAACCCAGTACAACTGACAGGAATTTATGGGACACAATGAAGCAGTGCTGTGAGGGAAATTCATAGCAGTGAGTTCCTATACCCGGAAAACAGAACAAACTCAAATGAACAATCTAATGCTAATCTCAAGCTACTAGAAAAAGAGGAGCAGGACAAACCCAGAGCCTGTATCAGGGAGAAAGTTATAAAGATGAGAACAGAAATAAGTGCAACGGAGACTCAGAAAACAATACAGAAAATCAACAAATAAAAGAGCTAGTTCTTTGAAAAGATAAACAAAAGTGACAGACTCCTAGAAAACTTTATCAAAGAAAGGAACAAAAGGCTCAAATCCATGATATTATGAATGAAAAGGGTAAAATCACCACAGATCCAGCAGAAATCCAGAGGATAAGAAACATCTACTTTGAAAAACTTTACTCCAATAAGATGGAAGACACAGAAGAAATGGACAGATTCCTAGACACATATGAACTTCCAAAGTTGAACGAAAAAAGTATGGAAATGTTAAACACCTCATTGTTAATCTGTGAAATCAAAACTGTGATAAAAACTTGCTGACACACACACAAAAAGTCCTGGTCCTGATGATTTTACTGCTGAATTCTACAAAACTTTCAAAGAAGAACTAACTCCACTACTTCACAAACTCTTTAATGAAATAGAAAGGGAAGTAGTACTCCCAAATTCATTCCTGGAAGCAACCATTACATTGATTCAAAAAGGTGAGAAAGACCCAACCAGAAAATAAAACTACAAGCTGATCTCCCTAATGAACATTGATGCAAAAATCGTCAATAAGATACTGACAAACAGAATACAGAGAATCATCAAGAAGATCATATACCCTGACCAAGTTGGATTCATCTTAGAGAGGCAAGGATGGTTCAACATATATAAATCAATAAACATAAAATACTAAATAAACAGATTCAAGGACGAAAACCACATGGTCATCTCAATAGATGCAGAAAAAGCATTTGAAAAAAATTCAACATCCATTCATAATCAAAACTTTACAGAAAACTGGAATAGAGGGACTTTATCTCAATTTAACAAAAGCAATTTGTGAGAAACCCACAACCAGCATGACAGTAAATGATCAAAACTGAAACATTTCACACTAAGATCAGGAACAAGACGATGATGTTCACTTTCGCCACACCTGTTCAATACAATGCTAGGAACAGCCACAGCAATTAGACAAGAAACAGAAATTAAAGGATTAAAGATAGGAAAGAAAGAATTTAAACTGTCATTATTTGCTGATCACATGATACTCTACATAGAAGATCCTAAAGACTCCAACAAATGACCGATAGACTTAAGCGCCAAATTTAGTGACGTAGCTGGACATGAGGTCAGTGCTCAAAAATCAATAGCCTCTGTATACATAAGCAACAGACTCATCAAGACAGAAATTGGGGAGTCAAGCCTTTTCACAATAGCATCCAACAAAATGAAGTATACAGAAATCAGTCTAACAGAAAAAGTAAAAACCTCTATACTGAAAACCACAACATTCTGAAAATAGAGATAGAAAAGATATCAGAAAGTGGAAAGACATTCCTTATTCTTGGGTAGGAAGAACCAATATCATCAAAATGGTTGTACTCCCACAGCTCCTGTATAGATTCAATGCAATCCTGATTGAAATCCAAATGACATATTTCACAGATTTAGAGAAAATAATTGAAAAATTCACCTGCACCCACAAAAGACCTAGGATAGCGAAAGAAATTCTAGGTAACAAGGACATGGGTATCATATGGGTATCACGTGGTGTAATGTGGAGAAAAAGGTACCGTTCTCCACTGTTGGTGTCAATGTATACTGGTACAACCACTATAGAGAGTGGAGATTCCTCAAAAAACTAGGATTAGAGGTCCCATTTGACTCTGCTATTCCCCTACTAGGCATATACAAGAAGAAAATAAAAGATTCATATCACAGTGGGTATCATGTGTGAAACAGTGGGTATCATGATCCCCAACATGAAACTATACTACAAAGCCACTGTGATTAAAAACTACATGGTACTGGCAAAGAAACATACCCAAGGAACAGTGGAATAGATTAGAAGATTCAGAAACAACTGCAGATACACTAAACCACTTCATCTTTGACAAAGGAGTCACATATCCTCAATGCAAGAAAGACAGCCTCTTTAACAAATGGTGCTGGAAAAACTGGGCTAAAACCTGCCAGAGGGTTATGGCCCTATCGACCTACCTCTTTCACCATATACTAAAGTAAAATCAAAGTGGACTAGAGACCTAAATATTAAAACAGAAACACTAAACCTATTAGAAAACCTATAGGCAAAACTCTTAGAGACATTGGCTTAGGGAAAGACTTTATGAACAATACTTCTATAGCATGAGCATTAGCAGATGGGATCAACAAAACAGATCTCATCCTATTAAAAAACTTCTGCACAGCAAAAGAAACCACTGGCAGAGCAAAAAGACACCCAACAATATGGGTAGAAATGTTTACTGGCTGTTTCACAGATAAAGAGCTACTATCTAGAATACATAAAGAGCTTTAAAAAATCAACCCCCCTAAATTTGAAGACCCCATTCAAAAATAGGCATCTGAAATAAACAGACACTTTTTAGAGGAAGAAGTAAAACAGCTAAGAAACACTTGAAGAAATGCTCAATGTCACTGGTCATTCGAGAGGTACAGATGAAAACAACTCTGAGATTCCATCTCTCTCCACAAAGAATAGCTGCTATCTTGAAATCAACCAGTAACAAATGCTGGTGAGGCTGTGGAGAAAAAGGTACCCTTCTCCATTGTTAGTGTCAATGTATACTGGTACAACCACTATGGTGAGTGGGTGGAGATTCCTCAAAAAACTAGGATTAGAGTTCCCATTTGACTCTGTTATTCCCCTACTAGGCATATACAAGAAGTAAATAAAAGATTCACATCACAGCGTTATATGTGCACCCATGTTTTTAGCAGCTCAGTTTGTGATAGCTAACTCTTGGAAACAACCCAAACGTCCATCAGCTGGAGATTGGCTAAAGAAGATGTGGTTTTTCTATAGAATAGAGTTTTACTCTGCTGTAGAGAAAGACAAGTTTGAGTTGTTTATACTCAAATGAATGTACCTTAAGGACATACTCATAATGAAATAAATAGAACACAGATGTGTAATACTGTATCGTTTCTCTGATCTGAGAAACTTAAAATGTAAATAAGTTCTAAATTGTCTGTTAGAAATTGTGCAATATAAATTATTCAAAGGGAGATACAGGTAGGGGTAAGTAATGAAGGGAAAGAAAAATTTGTTATGGTAATAAAAAATGGAAACAAAGCTTATAAATATAGGGGATGGGGGTTATAGGGTGAGTAGGGTAATGGGAAAAATGAGAATTATTTATATACTGGTCATATACTAGTACAAATTGTCAATATTGAGCCATTATGAATGAGTGAGCCTTCTATACTGGGCCATAATACTGTGTGGAAGCCTAGGCTAGCCATGTGGAAGGGCCCCTGTGCTGAGTTCTTTCCTCTATGGGGAAGAAGACTGTGATGATGATATGTATATATAATGCACCTATTTCACAATTTTAAAAAATGCATTTACTGAACATCATAACTTAATGACATGTTACACTATAGAGCTTTTGTTACTCCAGTGTTTATGTGGCTGACTGGGAGCTGCAAATCACTGCCATTACCTAGCATCATGAAAGAGTATCACAAACCCATAGCCAGCCCAGTAAACATGAAATTCAAAGGCAAAAGATAGTTTCTACTGAATGTGTATTACTTTTGCATTGACATAAAGTCATATAGTTGGAGACCATCTGCAACTTCCACTGTAAGAGCAAATCCAGCCCTTCCCATGACCATTTATTCCTAAATAACTCTAGGTTCATGTGTGTCTTGGGTCACTAGATTAGGTTTTCCACTCTCAGGTAAGTTCTCCAAGGACCTTAGTGTTCTCTTCTTGGTGTTCATAACTTTGACCAGAATCGTTATTATCCACTTGTAAAGTCTTCCTTAACTTTGAATTCCACTCCCTAGAAATGATTTGGGTTCAATATGTAGATTTTCCTGGACTTCAGAGCTCTGAGTTTTAAAGGCTAGGGTATATTTTGGTTAGCCACATGGAGGAAGGAAGTTCTTACATCATTTCTTTCAAAGTTAGGGATGAAGACTCTTACCAGAACAAATGCAATCTGCTTTAAGGTAACATACCTGTCTCTAAAACATGATATTAGTTGGTACACTTGTTACTTGTGGTAAATTTAAATCAAAAGCGAATTCTGTAACATTGCTCCATTCAGTAAGGGTCTTATTTGAGTCTGTCTTTGGCTGTGTCTGCTTTGACTCATAGAGTAGAGAAGAAGGGATGTAATGCTGGCCCATTCCAGCCCATGTCAGGATTACCTCTCTTATTCATGGAACACTGAGCCATTGTGAATGAGTGAGCCTTCTATCCTGAGCCACGATACTGTGAGGAAGCCTAGGCTAGCCATGTGGAAGGGCCCCTGTGTTGAGTTCTTCCCTCTATGGGGAAGAAGACTGGGAAGACAGTCATAGACAGACAATAGTTTTACCAGCTGATGTCTGATAGCC
>PVIR01035584.1:0-16354 GCA_004026965.1 Petromus typicus | reverse complement strand
CTTTTGTTGTTGTCTTTTAACTTAACTTCTTTGAGAATGTAAATTAGAAACAAATCCAATTAGACAAAATATTCAGGTATGAAAATCATTCAGCACAGTGGCTTTGTTATAAAACAGTTTAAAGGATTTTCCAAACCAACAGCTACCTAAATATAGTCTAATGCTAAAAGTAAGCCAAGCACTTGTGAGTCTCTTGGTAGATTCTCAGAATCAAAAAATATTCTAAGGTGGTTATAATTCAGTTTCCTGTTTGTGGCGTATCCTCTATCTTACTACCTGCAATCCTACATAGAAGACGAAGATGGCCTGTTCTTTTCATTCGCTCCGTTTTCCTTTGGAATCACATGCTTGTCTCAGGAGCACTGTATTTTGTTTTAGTCACAAAAGAGATATATTTTTGCTGTCAGCTATTATCATCATTCTAAAATCACTAAACAGTTCAACATCATTAATAAAGTCATTAAATAGTTACTATCTCTTCTATAGCATAAGGACAGTACAAAAAGGATACCACTATGTTTTCCTTTTTTTTTTTTTTTGAGACAGGATCTCACTTTGTGGTTCAGGCTGGTCCTGAGCTCAGCCTCCAACTCACATCACAGCAATCCTCCTGCCTCTGCCTCCCGAGTGCTGGGATTACAGGCGTGAGTCACCACACCTGGCACTGTGGTATGTGGTACTGGTTGCTGCTGGGAGTGAGTCTCCATGCCCAGTATGGTATGTAGATACCGAGGATCGAACCTGGGTCCTTGCTCTTGCAAGACAGGCGCCAGAACCACTGAGCTAAATCCCCAGCCCCATGTTTTCCTAATTTTTAAAGAAATAAGATTATTCAAACTCCTGCGGGACTCAGTCATGGCATCTCCTCCGTTTTCATTTTACTTCCAGGAACTCTAGCAAGTCCGAGCACTGAAGATCAGGGGAAAGTCTGATGCTTCCCGCACAGAGCTGGAAAAAAGAAGCCATTTTAAAATGCACCCATTGAACCCGGTTCTTAACAAGGCCTCAGCTCACAGAATCTCTCATCAGAGCCTGACTACCCAGGCGAAGGGAAATGCCCAACTCCAATCCCCTCTCCCCTTCCCATCTCTCTCCCAGAACTAAGACGCACTTGTGAAGGTCACAGCCCAGAAGCCCAGGCTCTCTCAGAGACTGAGACCTCATCACAGGACTATTAAAAAATAATGTTAGACACATTTTGATTAGGTGCTAATTATAGTACTCTGTAATTTTCCAAGTACTTTCACAGATACTTTCTCACTTCGTGCCAACCTGTGGGACGAGCACAGAAGAAAACAGTCTCATTTTCCAGACAAGAAGCTAAGGTGCTAAGTGGATTCTGAATATTGGTGGAATCAGATCTTACACCCAGCTAATGAGACTGTCCAGAGAAGTTTTAACTGAAACATCTCTTCTCCTGTGCTACTCTCAGATTAGAAAGAGCTCACTAAATAAAATTTGGTGGCTTGCCATTTAATCATAATTCCAACTTACAGTGCAAACACCATTCACTGAGCCCTCACATCAGCACACGCCCTGGTGCATTCTCTCCTCACACTACTGTGTTACTCACAAGGGAGGTAACTGTTGGGCCTGTTTTCCAAGAAGACGCTCAAGACCACAGGGGCCAAGTAACTCAGCCAAGGACTCATGTGAAGCAAGTGTGATTCCCAAAGTAACCTCTTTATCATATCTTAGCTAGACTTCTCTAAGTCCTCTTCTCCACCGTGGCCTTTAATGTATCCATCCTGTCCTGCCGCCTGCCTCAGCCTCAGAAAGAATTCTGCATCCGATTTGGAAAAAATCCCCTCCCTTTTATATCTAGTCAACTTTTTCATGCCTGACTTGCATTTAGCAAAGCTAGTTCAGTTTAGCAAGCACTCCTCCTACCCTTGACATCTCTTTATAGTAACTTGCCAGCCCCCTCTCTACTTACTGGCTTTGCATTCCCAGATGCCTTTGCTACATTCAGAGATGAACCCCATCTCCCTCCACCCATTTTGAAATATTCCTATTATAACAACCTTGACTAATATATTCTTTACCATTTCAACAAATGTTTGAAAATCTTTTTTTCTCTGACATGGAATAGTATTCCAAACACTTAAAAATCATTGGACTTGGGAGCTTCTGGAACCAGGTTTCTATATTAAAGGAAGTTCTGACCTATTACTTGCTAGAGGCTCAAACATATTTTAATGCATATCTGATCTAATGAAGGAAGAAGTGCAAGACAGTGCAAAGGCACTGAGCACTAAAAATGGAAGCTGGTAACCGATGGGTGCATGTGGAATCAACCCCACAGCCTTACCTAGCCTGCCCAGTGTCTTCTGAGTACACGATTTGAGATAGCCACTAAAGTTCAGCTACTACCTCTCTTCATTCTTTCCCATCTCCAAGACTTGCCCTTTTGAGTCCCCAAACTCTGAGAGTGGGCAGGAAGAAGCCACACTTCTAATTTGGAAGCCAAATGTCCTGCTCTCAGTCACTCCAGAACCCAGAGTCAGCTGAAGGTTCACTGAGGAACTCACTCCCATGTGCCTCTACCCTGAGTTTTGAGGATTTAACAAGCAGAGCAGGTGTACAAGGAATCTAACGACCACCTCCCAGAATCCTCTTACACAGGCCCTGGAACCACTTCCAGGGGGAACACACACACATGCATTTGCCTATCAGATTTCAAACACATATGCAGGCATGCGCAGAAAAGCAGAGCTGCTTTTGCTCCATGAGATAAGATGCTTAGGATAGGCATTTGGAACTATCACCCAAGCACCCAAGCTCATCCAATTTGAGTCATCAGCCCAGGGATGATAGCCTTAACAAAGACAAGAGAGCAAACAGGTACTGAAGCACCTACTGGTATCATCACCATAGTGGTCGATCAAGTCAGTGGGTTTATTCCAGTAGTCCTGAGCTGGCTAGATCTATCTTTGAGGAAACTGAAACTCAAGGAAGGGAACCAACAGCAGCCAGCAGAGATGGAGTTTCTACACAGATCTTCCAATTCAAAGGGCACAGTTTTTCCACCTCGTCCCTGACTTCACATCAGGAATCATTTTCACCAAATATGTGAGTGGGATACAATATTCAGTGTTTTAGAGCCAAATCCTTTCATAGACCAATTAATTTCACATGATATATATATACCAAACCCCCACTGGTGCTCCATAAATATTTTCGGAATAAACGAACTTATTTAGGTACTCGGACCATAGTTCAAGTTTACTAAAGTCTATAACTTTTATTGCAAAGTCATCCTACTCTGATTTTCCTAGGTTTCTGGTGAAAATTTTGGAAATGTGTGTGTCTTTGATCTTTTAAATACACTTCTAGGAATGAGACTCAAGGAGACAACAAAGAAATGCTTTTATTTGAGAGAGGGATGGAGGAGAGAGAGAGAGTGGAGCAAAAGAAAAGGGAGGAGAAAAGAAAATATGCAAACTTCATTTTGTATTTACTTGTACTTAAAAATAAGAAAGGAGTAAATGCTGGGTGTGGTGGCTCACCCCTGTAATCCCAGTACTCAGGAGCCAGAGGCAGGAGGATTCCTGTGAGTTCTAGGCTCAGCTAAACTACACAGTGAGCTCAGGGCCAGCCTGAACTACAAAAACTACACCCTGTCTCAGAAAAAAATAAATAACGAAAGGGTTTCCTTTTCTTAAAAATTGACACTGGGGGCCAGGAATTTAGCTCAGTGGTTCTGCCATCTACCTTGCAAGAGCAAGGTCCCGAGTTCAATCCCCAGCACCATGTTGCTGAGCAATGGTGGCTCATACCCAGAGGCAACAGGATTGCCACCAGTTAAGCTAGCCTGGGCTACATACTGAGCTCAGGGCCAGTCTGAACTACAAAGCAAGACCCTGTCTCAAAAATAAATAAAATATAATAAAAATAAATTGGCACTGGGTATTGAACCTAGGGCTTAGTACTGAGTTACATTCCCAGACTTTTACTTATTTTGAAACGGGGTCTTGCTAAATTGCCCAGACTGGGATTAAATTTAGAATTTGGCCTCAGCCTTCCAGGGTGAGAAAGAGCATTTTGAACCATGAAATTAATCACTTGGAGAAATTCACATGTTCATTTCACATCTAAAAGTTTAAGTCTATAGTTCAAAATGCCACAGGCTTTTCCAGTCTCCAACACAAGATTACACCTGACTTTCAGAGGTAAGATAAAGTCAATCAACTGATGTTGTGCCAACTGTCCAAAACTGTCAATCAGCTTCTTATTCAATATTTTCTGTTCTCTACAGATGTTAGGAACGTAAATTAAAGCAATCTCTTAAAGGTAGGGTGGTCATCTGAATTAACATCTTTTTTTTAGGTTTTTTGAGACAGGGTCTCGCTTTGTGGTTCAGGCTGGCCCTAAGCTCAGCCTCCAATTCACATCACAGGAATCCTCCTGCCTCTGCCTCCCGAGTGTTGGGATTACAGGCGTGAGCCACCACGCCCGGCACTGTGGTATGTGGTACTGGTTGCTGCTTGGCGTGAGTCTCCACGCCCAGTATGGTATGTGGTTACCGAGGATCGAACCCGGGTCCTTGCGCTTGCAAGACAGGTGCCGGAACCACTGAGCTAAATCCCCGGCCCTGAATTAACATCTTCAACCATATACCTTTCTTTATTTCAATCTCAAGTCCACTCTTAGGAGAAGAACTTGTAGAAAGCCTCTGAAAAGTAAACAAGGACGTAAACGACAGAATATTCTTTGTATTTCTGTTGCTGACAAAATTTTGCACAAAGTTTAGTGCTACCACGAGAATGGCTAATTAAGTTGTAGTCTGGCCATTCCATGTGCTAAGAAGCAAAGAAAATAATAATTCTATAACATATTTCATCACAAGGGAAAATATTCACAATAAGATATATAATATCAAAAAGCAGGATTTAGAAATTTACAAACAGTATTAAACTCAAATTGTCTAAAAAATAAAAATTAGGAGCCAGGTATGATAGTGCAAGCCTCTAATCCCAGACTGAGGCAGCAGGATCCTGAGGTCAAACGCAGTCTAGACCACAAAGACTATGCCTCAAAACTCAGAAAGACAAGAAAGAGGGCAAGGAAGAGGAAAAGGCAAAAAGAATGGGAAGGAAATCAAGAAGGATGGAAGGAAAATAAAAACTAGTAACTTGTTTTATTTTTATATCTCTGCTTATAAAGACTATAAGGATATACTCCCAAATATTAACTAACCAAGATGCCATCTCTGGCGATTAGAATTATTTTCATTTTTTCTTTATGTGCTTTTATGTTTTCCAAGTGAATATATATTCTTTTCATTTTCAGAAGTGGTAATTTTTCATTCAATTAATTTTAAAATGAATGCTCATCTTTTAGAAATTAATTCCCAAGAGCTACAATAATGCATCATCCAAAGAAGTGACAATTCATTTAAACAACAAGGAAATACAGAATTCTAAAAAAGAAGATGAAACATATCCCAAAAGATTATTCCAGTCACCCTCAGGAAGCCCTTACACCTCACCCATTCCCTGGCATTATCATGTATGCCCAATGAATACGGTTTTTAATTTCATTATTGCTCTTCAGAGAGCAATGTGGTTTAGCATAGTTCCTGACCTAGAGAAATGCTTCTACTGATACAGCAATGGTCCATACAGTTTGAGAACCACAGCGTCATCACTCCATACTGAGGCCTCACTCCCTGCCTTTCCGATGACAGTTCCTTTTATTTGGGGAGCAGGGAAGCATTTCTCCCCACTCCCACCTTTGAGAGATAAGGTACAACAAACAGCCTGGAGCCTCCGGAGGCCACCCTGTCCCACCACCTGGGGGGAGTCAAGTCTGAATTAGGATAATAGGAGGCTAGTTTCAGAGGGCAAGAAGATTTGTATGGAGAGAGACAGATGGGCCACAATTCCAAAAGTGAAGGCAGGCAGAGACCAGCAAAGGTAAAAAGACTGTTCTCGAGCCTTGAGACACCAGTTCTATCCATGAAGACCTGGCTCATGCAAGTGGGCCTCAGTTCTGTCCTTCCCAACCCATGTGATTTTGGTGTCTACTTCTGTAACTGAAACTAACCTGACAAACACACTGTGTTTCTAATAGCTATAAACAGGTAATATTAAATTAGAAAAATTAACAAATATTGCATAGGAGAAGAAAAATTACTTAATTTCTAAGAGACTAGGTCAAAACCATGCCTGATTTACTTACTTACTAGAAGAACAGATATTTGAGGAGATGCTAAGGATACTGACTCTAATGAAGTGAATGATAAAACTTTCCCAATAATTTTGGATGTAGGACGGGGGATTTAGCTCAGTGGTTTTGGTGCCTACCTTGCAAGTGCAAGGGCCTAGGTTCCATTCCTGGTAACCAAATACAACAATGCCAGGCGTGGTGACTCACACCCACCAGCCATCAGTACCACATACCACAGTGCCGGGCGTGGTGGCTCACGCCTGTAATCCCAGCACTCGGGAAGCAGAGGCAGGAGGATTGATGAATTTGAGGCTGAATTCAGAAACAGCTTGGACTATAAAGCAAGACCTTATCTCAAAAAAATTTGGGATGTAAGGGAATATTTTAAAAATCTACACATTTATTGAAGGGTAGCCTTTATACTAGGTTCAGGTATGACTTCTAAAGGGATGGTAGGTTTTCTATTCATTTAGATAATATAAGAAAACTATTTGGCATGCTCACAATTATAGAATCTACTAACAAATGATTTCATTTCAAGATACTAGTTTTTCTCCGGCATTAGCATACAAAATCCCCCTACTAGACAAATAGATGTCAGCATCAATTTTTCTATAATTTCCCTAGAAAGAGGTCACAATTTTCACAAATGCATAACTACAAGAACTCTTTTGAGTCCACTGAGAAAGCTGTGACATGAAAAACAAGGAAGCACCTGCCTGGCAAGCACAAGGTCCTGAGATCAATCCCTGGTATGCACCCCCTAAAAGAAGGGTGGGAATCTGGTAAGCACCAACTACAGTATGTACTACCTATTGATTAGAATATTTTCCCTGAGAACAATTAATAACACATAACTCATAAGGTAAAATGCATTACCCCTGCAAGACACCTCAAGCTAAAATGGAGCCTTATAGACTGTAAGGCAGGGCCTGAAGGAAAGTAGATTGAGAAATGAAAACACATATTAAAAATCCAAATGATTGAGATGACCATATGGTTTTTGTCCTTCAGTCTGTTAATATAGTGTATAACATTTATTGATTTATGTATGCTGAACTATCCTTGCATCCCTGAGATGAATCCAACTTGGTCAGGGTGTATAATCTTTTTGATAATTCTCTGTATTTGTTTGCCAGTATCTTATTGAGGGTTTCTGCATCGATGTTCATTAGGGATATTGGCCTGTAGTGCTCTTTTTTGGTTGGGTCTTTCTCTGCTTTTGGAGTCAGGGTAATGGTTGCTTCCAGGAATGAGTTTGGGAGTACTGCTTCCCTTTCAATTTCATTAAAGAGTTTAAGAAGTAGAGGCACTAACTCTTCTTTAACAGTTGTATAGAATTCAGCAATAAATCCATCAGGTCCAGGGCTTTTCTTTGTTGGCAAGTTTTTAATTACATTTTTCAATTTCACAGATTGATATTGGGGGTAATTAACATTTCTATATCTTCTTTACTCAGCTTTGGAAGTTCATATGTGTATAGAAATCCATTCATTTCTTCTAGCTTTTCCATTTTATTAAAGTATAAATTTTCAAAATAGGTGTTTATTATTCTCTGGACTTCCTCTGGGTTGATAGTAATTTCTCCATTCTCATTCCTAATAAGTTGTGTCATATACTGGTACAAATTCTCATTGTTGAGGGCAATCATGATGTGTATATGTAATGTATCAATAAAGATTTCTATTAAAAAATATTTCAAAATATACTTAAGAATGTCACCACCAAGTAGCATGTTGCAAACCTTTAAAACATAAAGGTTTTAAAGTGTATTTCTATTTGATAAAGATGGTATAAAAATGAGGAAAAAAATCCAAGTGAATCAGGCACCAGGCTGCTGGGGGTCATGGCACACACATGTAATCCCAGCATTTGGGAGGCTGAGGCAAGAGAACTGCACTGAATTCGAGGCCATCCTGGGCTACGTAAGGAGTTCAAGGCTAGCCGGAACTAACAGTAAGACCTTGTCTCAAAAAACTTGAAAACAATATTAGGCACCACACCAAAAACTCCATTTAAAAAATAACTGGAAGGTGAGTTCCTTTGAGTTAAGAGCTTACACAAACAATGTATCCTGGGACAGAAAAACAGCGGCTCTTTATATGCTGTAAGCTACTCTTCCATTCCCTCACTGGCTGCGAGAGAGACAAGATGCAGTGTGCACCACGGAGAGGTTCAGGGGTAATCAGGGTAGGAGGGCTGCAGCCCTCTGGGAGCTTGCTATTCACCAGAAAGGCAAAACAGTCTACAAGTGTTAACAAAACAACTGAATAACAGAAATATCGGCCATAGCTTATAAGTTCATGAACTTCTATAAAGCTGAGCTGAAGAGGTCATGCCAATTAGAGGTCCACAGCTATGGGAAAAAGCATCCCAAGCAAAGGGAACACTACATGCAAACGCCTGGGACAAAGTGGGTTACCCTGAAGTAACTCGGAGGGGCACAGTATGGCAAGTGACAGCATGGCGAGTGACAGCATTTTTACTCAGGATCCTTTTTGAATGCCAGCTCTGCCTAACATTCACCAGCTGTGACCAAAGCAACTTACTGAACCTTCCTGTATTTCTAAATATTCCTCAACTCATCATCCTTAATCAGATGACTGGAGGAAGCATGATGATAAATGTAGACTAACAACCCAACCACTAGGAAAATTGGTTTGTCAGAAAAAAGGAAGAAAAGGTTCAGGTAGATAGTGCTAAAGCCTTGGAAAATGTTTATGTTATTGCTCAACATTCAATTTTATCAGTAACAGAAAACAATAGATATTGAGCCATGACTTCATTATTACATGGAAAAAACACATGGAAATCTTACATCTTAGGAATTTTAATAGAGTTTTACTGAGAGTTATGGTCAACAGCCCACACCAGAAATGGCTGAGCCTTAGCTCAAAATGGTGCATATACCAAAAGATACCTAACGAATGTTTCATTCTCCCAGGTTCCTCATTTTCTTCCATGCTTGTGTCTCTGCAAATAGAGTTTCTTCAAAGGAACCACTGCAATGGAAGGAAGACCTACAGCATGTCCACTGTCCAGCCACAATTTGCAGTACCTGGGCTACCAGATAAAACTCTAGCCTTTTTACACAAAAGTCCATAATCATAGAGATCTAGCTTTCAGTTCCAGCTGTAACATACTGGTTAGGAGATTCTACATAAGTTATTTAACTTCTCTCTAAATTCATCATCTTCAAAATGGGGACAGCGGTTCACCTACTTGCAAGCTGGCTGTGGAGATGATTGACATACCCCTTACAAAGCACACTGTTAAACAGAGCAAGCCCTTCACAAGTTAACCTTGTGATTCATGTGTAGATCCTGCAACGCTACCAAAATGAAGCACTAAATGAGACAGACAAAAGAAAAAAGATCACTACTGATTGTGACATCCAAGCATCTTGGAAAGTTTTTGGTTTAGTAACTACTGATTAGGATGTACCTACCCCATGTCCCAGGACTCCTACTCCAAGGTATATACCCAACTGAAGTGTATCCCAGCTGAAGAAGGAGACAAGAAAACTGGAACTCTAATAATAGCCAAAAACTGAAAACAACTCAAATCCACCAACAGTAGAATGAAAAAAATCAATGATTTCAAGGATAATATATTTATATAATAGTCTATGAAGAACACGGTCCCCAAATGAACAAATCGCAGCTATACTCAAAAAAAGGAATGAGTCCCACAAAGTACATGCAGAATGACAGATGACACACACAAAATCAGACTGCATGATTCCACTGGTAGGAAGTTCAAAGAATGCACAAACAGGTGATCAAAGAACAGAGAAAAGCAAGAAAGACGATCATGAAGTCTAGGTAACTGTCAGCTTTGGGAGAAAAAAGTAGCTGTGATTGGGAGAGGGGAACACAGGGGACTGACAGTGTTCTTTCAGGGCCTGGATGATGGCTATGTGTGCATTACACTGACTCCCTAAGGCACAGTTATGTTTCGTACTCTTCCTGTATCAGTACAGTATTTCACTACACAATATGCATGAAACATTCAGTGTCACTTCTCTTTGCAGGACTGTCAGAGAACCGCAGTCTGTGCAGCGCTCTCTGCCCTTCTGAGCGCCTTGCCTGCCTGAGTCAGACCAGTGGCAGAGAGGATGCGTCCAAGGTGAGGAGGTGGGTCTGCCACCAATGACAGTCACAACGGAACTGTCTATATTTTCATGCCAGCATTAAACATACTTTCAGGGTCAGCTCCTATCTTACAGCATGTCATGATTGAGACAGGAAATAAAAAAAAGAGTGAAAGATGTCCGTAGTCAGCATAAGCACGAAGGGACACAGGAGAAGTATCAGCCGGAGCATTGACTCAATGGACACAAAGTGCCAGGACACAGTGATTCTCCTAGGAATGCACATACGACCCCACTAGGGCTGAAGTCCTGCCCAGAATTCATCCTGGATTCTGGGGGAGAACAGTCCTTTTCTTCCTGAGGCTGTGAAATTGTGGAAGTGAATTGGAAGCCTCCAGAAGCTACCCCCCACCACACCACCATGCGAGGGAGCATGTCTGCATACAGACAAAATAAAGCTCGCAGGAAAAGTAGGGAGACTAAAGCTGGAGAGTGAGAAGGCAAAGAGCTGAAGCGTGCTTCCACTCAGAGGAATGGAGACTGGGAAAGGCAGAGAGAGGGAGACCTATTTCCACTCGTAAGGCCCCCTTCTCTGCAACTTAGCCTCAATTCAGTACTTTCTGGCTAGGTTAGACCATATGGATTGGATCTTAGAGCTCAATTCCAGTAACAGAAAGGTAAATAACATATACGATTTCCTCTAAGGGTGCCACAGATTAATCAGGAGATTGGGATCAACAACAGGTCATCACACAACATTATGGGAGTGTTACAGGGGTGACACACGTCAGCCAGAGGAAAGGGCCAAAGGAAGGTTTTGGAGGAGGTGAGATATAATCTGAGCCCTGTAGATTGTGTAGGCTTCATGGGGAGAAAGAGAAAAGGTAGCCAAGAAATGGGGACAGTGTGAACTAAGGTGGGGAGCTAAGAAAGGGACTGGGAGGGATCTTCAGTGTAAGGTAGCTTTGATGGAGTGAGGACTGGCAGAAGAAGCCGTGGAAATGGAGCATAAAGGAGCTGAGACACTCAGGCGAGTTTGAGTTTTGTCACATAGACAGAGGAGCCTTGGGAGAGCTTTAATCCGAGAAATGACTTTTCAAGGGGCCCAATTTCCCTTTCTGAAAGATCTAGAAGATATTTCCTAAGCGGACTGTCTGCAGCACAACACGATGCTTTTTTCCCTCTTCCCACACTTCCCCTACTCTAAGCTCCTTCCAGCACACTGGCGTTCTAAAGCTCGCCTCATCCCAGCAATGTTCATTTCTCACAATTGTCAACCTGTGGTACAAACAACTGGAGCAGCATCAGCTAACAGCAAAAGCAACAGACCCACTGTCCCAAAAGCTAGGTCCTAATCCTGCTCTGCCACCCAGCCCTATCTTCTCCTGTGCACAATGAGGATAACAAGTTGAGTCTACACCCTTCAGGGGGCTAGTATGAAAACTGACAGTCAAAAACCACAGCTCAAGCACTTTTGAATTTGCCAAAGGGCTTTAACAAAAGTAGCACACCAGCTGCTAATAGGGTGCGGGCCTGTAATCTCAGCTCTCTTGGAGGCTGAGCTAGGAGTAAGTCTGAAACCAGCCAACACAACTCAGCAACTTGAGAGACCATGCTCAGTCCCAGAAAGGGGGCTGCAGACAACTTCAGTGTGAAGGGCTCTGCCTCACTTCTCAATACTGCCCCCTGAAAAGTGGAATCCTTATGCAAAATAGCATCATGACACATACTTTGTCCTCATTAGTTAAAAATACATAAATCTTCTAATCTAATAATTATACGCAAACTGGTATTTAAATTTTATTTAAATTAATAAGTATTTATTATACTTGTATAGCCCAATACTATTTGGGAGTAATCTGTTTTTACTTCATTATATTCTTTCACAAGGACAGAATTAATATTACCTTTAAAAAGGTATACCTTGATAGATTCCTAATATTTAACTTAATAGAAATAAAGAAAGCAATTTTAAATTAAGTTGAAAGTATAGGCTTTTTTTTTTTTTTTAAACAAAGGAGCACAGGTAACCAGACAACATACTCACCACATGTAATAAATCACCGGCACTTTAGCAGAGAATCAAAATCCGTTAAGACAAAATTTATTGTTCCCTGAAATAAGGTCGCAATATTGCTTCTAAGAGGAAGCTGTACAAATCTAGTGGGAGAATCATGAGGTCTTTTTTAATATCTAACTAATTTACAGAGTATTTTTATCAGTATTAATTGCCATGGGGGCAGTTTTTTTTAATGGATGCACAGTAGTCTGACAACGGCCCACAAGATGGCACCAAACTCATACAAATATGGCATGCAAGGGAATTTTTTTTTTAAATCATAAAACAGACATTCCCTATGTTCAGTGACTTCTACAGAGCTTATCAACAACAGGCTATATTTATATGCAGAAGAGATCTTTATATGGTACCAAAGTTAACACCTTTTTACCAGCTACAGGAAAACTTTATAGACTTCCTCTCAAGAAAGACCTGTGCCACTTCTGAGCACTTTTCAAAAGAAAAAAAAAAAAAAAAGTAAGTCCTAAAAATAAACGTTCCATATCTTATGGGGAAAATATCCTCAAACTTATGTAGCACACTGAATGGTACAGAGAAATTGATCAATCCTTGTTTTAAATTTTATTTGATTGAGCTTACATGAGCAGGTGTAAATCTTTAAAGACTTGAATGTTATTTAAAAACGGAAACAGATTTGCAATTAATACTTAATGTAAGAGGTCACAGTTATTTTAAAAGGATGAGTTCTATTATTGGAGACGGTCTTCTTCCTACTTGTTCCTCTTACAAAAAGCTGTTCTTGTACAAACAGGTCTGGCAGGCATAGAGCTCAGGGAACCTATAATGAAAGCCACTCTGGGAACAGACACAGTCTATCACAGTTGTTTTGGGGGCTATTTCTGCCAATTAAAAAGATCCACTGTACCTCAGCCTCTGGGAGCCAAGCCTGACATTTTTTAAAAGCAGAAGTAAGGGGCCGGGAATTTAGCTCAGTGGTTCTGGCGCCTGTCTTGTAAGCGCAAGGACCCGGGTTCAATCCCGGGTAACCACACACCATACTGGGCATGGAGACTCACACCCAGCAGCAATCATTACCACATACCACAGAGGGGCCAGGGATTTAGCTCAGTGGTTCCGGCACCTGTCTTGTAAGCGCAAGGACCTGGGTTCAATCCCGGGTAACCACATAACAATACTGGGCATGGAGACTCACGCCCAGCAGCAATCAGCACCACATACCACAGTGCCGGGCGTGATGGCTCACACCTGTAATTCCAGCACTTGGGAGGCAGAGGCAGGAGGATTGCTGTGATGTGAGTTGGAGGCTGAGCTCAGGGCCAGCCTGAACTACAAAAGTGAGACCCTGTCTCAAAAAAACCTAAAATAAAATAATAGCAGAAGTAATGCAGGAAATAGAGTATTCTCAAAGGATTCAGCTTCCTGTTAGCACGCGAAGAGAGAACCACCTGTTGCGATTATTTATTTATTCCCATTTAAAATACCAGAGATATGAGTGGACATTTGTGAGGAATTCTACAAGGTGCTTATCAACTTTCTAGGGGAAAATGACACCAAGAAAAGAACAAGAAAGTTCAGTTCCCATTCAAAATCACCAAGCTACCCATCAACCAAGCCTTGTCCCACTATGCCAAAGAAGGTTCTCTGATCCTGTCAGCAATTCCTGAGTCATGCAGGCAGCCTCCAGAACAATGCTCCACCACGGAACGACCCTTCATTGTGGCCCCTTGTTTTCTAATTATTTGTGACTCCCTAAAACACAGTATAAATTAATTTTTGTTTCCTAGGAACAGAATCATCCACTCCTAGACATTATGAGGCAGGAAGATCATGTGGTTAAAACTGGCTGAGAAAAGAGGGATGAGGAGATCCAAGGAGACACACGCAAGACAATTCTCCAAAGGCCTGCATGTGGACTTCTCGTAGGAATTTCAGTGGGTTTTGTTAGGATGGCCTAGATGTGACACCAGCAGGGGAAATATAATAAAGGAACAGTTGCCATCGCAAGTCCCTGCTGTCCGCTGCAGCAGAGACTCTCTCACAGGCTGACCAGCAGGCAGGGAAGAAAAACTTGTATTAGCAATGATCATAAAGCCACTTACATATTATCCTGTATTTGGAAAACCAACTGCCCACTTCTCTCCCCAGCCGGGAGCACAGCATTGGGTTTCCTCAGCGTGGGCGCTTTCTTCCCAGGAGGATGAGAACTCGGAACAATTTAGCAGACATTTGAGCTACAATGTCCCAGCACATTTCTAAAACGCTTTACAAGGATATTTTTTTAAATCTGGTTGTAAAATCAACAATACTATCTATTTTCATCACAGAATTCAGAATGAATTTATACAATAAAATACTTAGTGTCAGAAATATACCACACTTCATTCACTAAGCAATGTAATAACTGCCAAATTTTCACAGGGGACTGCCATCATTGAATTTTAGTGTTAAGATTCATAAAGAACATCTCTAGTTACACAGATTTGGATTAAAACTTATGGAACTTACCATTCATTAGACGATTATCGCATGTCAACTACTGTGCTAAGAATTTATCAATTATGTTTAAAAATTGATTTCCTAACCGCAAACTTTGGAAGGAACCATAGTAAATCCTCAAGTGGTTGTTACAAAATGTTCACACATATTTATCACCAGTCTGCACCAGGCCCAGGCCACAGGACAAAAAAAAGAGACCAGTCTGTCCCCCACTTTGAGAAGACCTAAACTTTTGTAGAGGAGGAGCACTGTCACAGGCTTCTGAGAGGTATGTTTCAGGTACCTCCGAGGAGGAAGAAGAGAAAGTGATTAATCAGTCACCCCTGTATTCGAAACTTTGTTCTTTTTAGAACTAGACTTAAGTGAATAAAGAAGAGTACAGCGGAATACAAAATTGAATGGAGGAGAAAGTCATTAAGAATCAGAAGTGATGACCTGTGGGATAAGGAAATGGTATCTCACGAGACGTCTGTCTGTAGCTCACAGGGAAAAAGTACATTCTTGAGGAAAGAAGTGTTTATTCTGAAAAAGAACAAGCCCCTCAGCCTCTCTTTGATGTGCTCCCCACTCCAATTCACACCTTTCACAGTCCTTGCTTTAGAACCTCACCACCTTCAGGACCTGTCAAGCCCTATCAAGCTTCTCCATCTTTGTACTGAGCATTCTTTCTCACTCATCTAGATTCATTCTGAACGCATCACCTTCTCTGGGCAGTGCTCCGGACATGATGTCAGTGTGTGCCCCAGAGGTCTGTGTGCTGGAAGCTTGCTTCCCAGCCTGGTAATGTGAGAGGGAGTAGTCTTTAAGAGGTGGGAGCTAGTGAGAAGTGAGAGATTAATGTAGTTCTTATAGGACCTGGTTAGCTCCCACAAGTTACGTGTTATAAAAATAGCAAGGCTGGCCTCTCAGTCTCTTGCTTCCTGTCTCTCTGTGTAACTGCCATGATGCTGTCATCTTGTGGCTCAGCCAGAGGGGCCCTCATCACATCACCAGCATCATGCTGTTTGGTCAACCATCAAAACTGTGTACCAAGGGCCGGGGAGTTAGCTCAGTGGTTCCGGCGCCTGTCTTGCAAGTGCAAGGGCCCGAGTTCGATTCCCCGGTAACCACATAACAATACTGGGTGTGGAGACCCACACCCAGCAGCAACCAGTACCACATACCACAGGGCCGGGCGTGGTGGCTCACGCCTATAATCCCAGCACTCGGGAGGCAGAGGCAGGAGGATTGTGATGTGAGTTTGAGGCTGAGCTCAGGGCCAGCCTGAACCACAAAGCGAGACCCTGTCTCAAAAAACCTAACAAAAAAAGAAAACTGTGTACCAAGGGCTGGGGATATAGCTCAGTGGTTCCGGCGCCTGTCTTGCAAGCGCAAGGGCCCGGGTTCAATCCCCGGTAACCACATACAATACTGAACGTGGAGACTCACCCCAGCAGCAACCAGTACCACAGACCACAGTGCCAGGTGTGGTGGCTCACGCCTGTAATCCCAGCACTCGGCAGGCAGAGGCAGGAGGATTGCTGTGATGTGAGTCTGAGGCTGAGCTCAGGGCC
>PVIR01035583.1:0-16352 GCA_004026965.1 Petromus typicus | reverse complement strand
AACACCTCACCAGCACAGCCCTTTCCATATTCTGGTTGGGACTGAATGCTTGTGTGTGTAGTATGGGATTGTGCAAAAGGATGTGAGTGTAACTGTGCTAGAGTGTGGAGAAAATGCATATACAGGGGGTATAATAGGAGTGTATAAATATATAAATGCTAGTGTTTCAAGGGGAATGCATACAAGATGGGGACAAGTATGCAAAAGACTACATAGACAAGAGACAAGCTGGGGATTTAGCTTAGTGGTTCCAGTGCCTGTATTGCAAGTGTAAGAGCCCAGGTTCAATCCTCCCAATAACAACATACAATACTGGACATGGAGACTCACCCCAGCAGCAATCAGTAGTACCACATAGCACAATGCTGGGTGTGGTGGCTCATGCTTGTAAACACATCACTTGGGAGGAAGAGGCAGGAAGATTGCTGTGAGGTGAGTTTGAGGCTGAGCTCAGGGCCAGCCTGAACCACAAAAACGAGACCCTGTCTCAAAAACAAACAAACAAACAAACAAACAAAAAAAAAACCAAAACAAAACCAAGAGAAAGAAGACGTGAACGGTTGTGTTAGCTCCTGAGTGTGCAGAGCACAAGTATTGCATGTGTGCATACGAGAGGGCACAAGGAGGCATGTGGGCGTGTGAGTGTGTAAAGAGATGGTACACAGGGCAGGAACACCATGAGAATGTGTCTGCTTGTGCATCTGTGTCAAGTCCATCAGGGCGCCTACTGGCTGTGGCTCTGGCAGGTGGCACTAACCTCCCAGAGCGGCTGCCTACTATGTGCCATCATAGTGGGACAGGAGGAGATGGCCCAGAGCTGCCCGCTAACCAGGCATGGAGGCAGAGGGCACTGGGGCTGGATTCCTCGAGAGGCCGCCCCTGCACATAGCTTCCTGGATGCCATCATGCCCACATGGGAGCTTTGGGCTGACAGGCTCAGCCACATGGTGCTTCCCTCTGGAGTCAGAGTGAGTCATTCAGGCCAAGACACCCTCTGTTGCCAGGCCTTGCTTCAGATGCCATAAGACACAGAGTAAGCTGGGGACTATGCCAGATAACAGCACTCTACAGGGCGTCCCGGACATGGACAAGGACCATGCACACACATGGGGTCATCAGCCTTGTCAGAGGGGGCTTGGGAGTGGGGGCTGGGAAGATCTCCTGGAGATGGTGACCCCTCAACGGGGTGAAGGATGGCGCAAGAGTAAAGACACAGAGGAGGGACAAGAGCCCAGGATGATCTGGGGCCAGGGCAAACCGGGAGGGGCTAGCCTGGGCCAGGGCTAGCCAGGCACCCTGGAGGACGGCTTGGGTTGCCGAGGGCTCTGCTAGGTGAGGCCATCGGCAGAAATACCATCGCAGCACTGAAGCTGCACAAAGGAATAAGCGGTCCAGTCAGGGAAGTGGGCTCCCTCCCTCAGCTCCATCTGGACAGCTCTGAGGACAGCTGCCCTCCCCCTGCCATGTGGCAGTGAACTCCTAGGGTGCCAGTCCAGTGCCAAGCTTGGGCTCTGGGGCCAGAGGCCTTCCTGTTGTCCCCAGTGGGGTGGTGAGGCTCTTCTCCAAGCCTCATTGTCCCCACCATCCAATCCTCTCCTCTGAAGGCTCAGGCGGGGCGACTGGAAGAGCTACACGACGAGCCACCACTTCCCGTTCTCCTCGTGCTCCCACGCTCCACACCCTTCTATTTGTAGCTCTGGCCAGCTCAGCTTCCAAGATGTGACCCGACTCTGTCCTCCCCTGCACTCTCATCGCTCACCTGGACCCTCACTGCAGTGGCCACCCTGCCTCGTCTCCCTACAACCCCGATGCACCTGTAGATGCAGCAGTCTCCAAGTCTAACGCAGTGACGTCCTTCTTTTGTGTCCTCCGGAGGCCTCCACTGCACTCAGACCAAGTCCAGAAGCCCCAGAATCGTTCCCAGGGTCTGAGACTTTGCTCTTCCTCAATCACAGCAGATCCTGTGGTCACCACAGGGCCTTTGCATTCACCGTCACTTCTGCCTGGCACTTCCATGGCCACCCTGCCTGAAATTCTACTCCTCTCATCCTCTGCTTGATTAGTTCATGTTACACACCACCCCACACACCGTGTTACTGGATTTTTCTAGTGTCCATCTCCCCACCCTTGACATATATGTCTTCAGAGAGGGCTTAGTTTTAGCCCCTAGTTTAGACCATTTCCTGGCATTTCTGCAAAATTTTGGGTTGAATTCTCACCCTTCCACCCATGAGACACCAGGAAATATCCTAATCTTGCTGGACTTCTGGCTTCTCATCTGAAGAATGCGGTGGTGACGGTGATGATACACGACTACACTAGGGCTGTGCTGAGGACAAAATATAATGGCATGTGCAAAATGCCGAGTGCCACATGGGCTCAGAGTAAGCAAGTCTCAGTGCCAGCCAGCTCTGCCCCTGTAGCTGGCATTTAAAGGTGAAGGGATGACAGATGAGCACCTGAAGTCTGTGGGACGAAGGGACCTCTCTGTGCTGGACAGCTCCACCTTAACACTATGCCTGAGGCCACTCTAGAGCAGCATGACTGGGACAGGGAGGGTCAGAGGCCCTGACATGGAGGCTGGATCCAGCCAGACCCTGGACACAAGGGACGCAGCACAGAGGCCAAGAACCCAGGCAGTGTCCTCCCCACCTCCGGGCCCACTGTTGCTCTGAGACCGAGCCAGGGTGAGTGGCCACGCTCTCTATGGGGAAGGACAGACTGGGCTGGTGATGCCACCACCACGACTCCTCAGGAGACAGGATTCAGACCAGCAGCCTGTGACCACCACGTGTGATCGCCTCTCCCTGAAACACGGCTGCTCTCGCTCATGCTTCTGAATCCTCGACCTGCCAAGGATGTGCCCACATCTCTAGGCCAACATAAAGGTCCCTTACGAATGATGTGCATTTATTAAATGGCATTTGCCAAGGTTTCAGCACACTCTGCTGCTGCCAGCAGACAGTCCCTGGACGGATTTTTCCCGAGCTGACACTACTCACTAGTTCCTTTTATAAAGCTTTTTGCAGCTCACAAAAAGCACTTTCCACAGCTCTTAGACTTCTTAACCTTCCAAAGGGCCTGTGAAGGAGAAATGGCCAGAACATTTCCACTTTCCAGATAGGGAAACTGAGCCTTTAAGCAAGATGTGGTACAAGCTGGATCCAGGCTCAGGCAGGGCCCCAACAGCCAACGGCCTGGCAGGTCACCCTGCCAGAGGGGGAGCAGGAAACGATCAAGATAAAGGGCAAGGCTGGCTTCAGGGCAGGAGGGTGAGCAGAGGAAGCCCTGCGGGAGCAGTCAGCCAGGC
This sequence comes from Petromus typicus, assembly GCA_004026965.1. Classification (NCBI taxonomy): domain Eukaryota; kingdom Metazoa; phylum Chordata; class Mammalia; order Rodentia; family Petromuridae; genus Petromus; species Petromus typicus. The sequence continues at coordinate 13,042 of PVIR01035583.1, read as the reverse complement.
GAGCCCGCACTTCACAGAAGGGGACTCTGAGACCAACAGGACAGAGCACTGGGTGTCCTTCTCCCTGCTGGTAATGGGGAAGGACTTCACTGCTACGATGATGATACGATAAAATCATGGTGATACAACAATTCCAGGAATAGTAACACTGGCTAATGAGTCCTGTCGCCCAGAGCACGATGGCCTCACCAACCTGTGCAGGGACCCAGCAAGACAAGCTGTCACCACCTACGCTGCACAGAGGACCAGACTGAGGTCAAGTAGGCTCAACCACTCGGTCAAGGTCATGAAGCCACCAAGGGGACATGACCCCGCCTCGGTGCCTCCCACTCCTGTCCAGATCGCTCCATGCCATGATGATGACTGCTGCACACTGACCCCAAGCTGGGTGCCCCAAGCCCAGCCCTGGTCAAGAGTATGTGCCAGCTACTGGGCCAGGTTTCATGGTACACAGCGCTGCTTGTCCATCACGGTGTCTAAAATGGGGCAAGATATTTAAACACAAATCCTCAGCTTTCTTTGCCACCTTTCCCTGCCCCACCTGGCACTGAGGCCTCTGTGCTTCCTCATGTTTGACACAATGTGCAGGAGGGATCTGTGGACAGTCCTGGCCTGGGCCACAGAGATGGGACTATGTGGTCGTTGGGGGAAAGGGCTACCCATGCGACCTCATGACTGTCCGCCTCTTTAGAGTGATTCTCACATTCACTTCTTCCTCTTCCCAGACAGTATTAACCACTCTACTGGGTGACGGGGCTATGCTAAGGCTCTGTGTGGCCCAGCAGTGAATAAGCCCCACTCGCATGCAGCCTGAATGCTAGTGGGGGAGGCAGCACTGAAATCTCTAAACAAACAAACAGATAAGTGGGTAGGAACACTAGTAAACAAACATATTGGGCACTGTGGTGGAGAATCACCTCACTGAGAATGGGGTGGCAGGGTACAGCATCTGTGGAAGTGAGATGGGAGTGGAAACCTGAAGGAGGCCAAGGCCAGGCAGGGGGTTCCAGCTGGAGGACAGCATGTGCAAAGGCCCTGGGGTGGGAAGGAAGCCTGGGCAGATGAGGGTCAGAAAGGATGTCACCAAAGATGAAGCTATGGAAGCAGGAGAGTAGTAAACGATGCTGCAGAGAGAGACATGCTCCAGAAAGGGCATGAGGTGAGCTCTCTGGGGTTACTGTAAAGGCAAGAGAGACCTGAGGGTGGGACCCAAGGACAGAATCAGCTGCTGTGGCTGACGACACCAACGGGGGCAAGAGCAGAGGCAGCGATGAGATGGTGCAGCATCGAGGGCCTTGGATTCAAATGCTAGCTCTGCACTCAAATGCTACAAGGACTTGGACACTTCGCTGCTCTGAAGCTCAGGTTCTGTATTTGTCCAAATAATAGTTCCTGTCTCACAGAACCATGGAATTCAGTGAGATAATGCTGACCCTGTCACCTACCCTGACACGCTCAGTGAACCAGATCGACTAGTCCTGGCTCTGACCTCTGCTCTCTATGCCTGTTTCCGTTCATTCCGACCAGGCTTCCTTGCTATGCCTGGACCGTAGCCAGCTCATCCCGGCCCCAGGGCCATTGCACCTGCTGCTCGTCTGTACAAAGGTTCTTCTCCAGGTATGTCCTTGGCCCTGCTCCTCAGGGAGGCCTTCCTTCTGTCCCCATCTAACCGTTTCTATTTCCTTTTCTGGCTTTTTTTCCTGGCACCTGTCTCTACCTGACATAATTTGTTTACTTGGGTTTGGTTTCTCTTCCTCACTAGAACGTCAGTGCCATCAGCGTGTGTGTGTTTGTCTGTCTTGTCCACACCTGTGTCCTCCCCAAGCATCTGCAGCACGGAGTAGACATTCAATCTACTGGTACCCAGTAGGTGTTCAGAAGTGTTGCTGAAGGACTGTTTATGACTAAAAGAGCTTAGTAAGGACAGCAACGTGGTGAAGCATGAACCGAGAGTTTGGAGCTCACAGGAGCTGCAAGGAGCTTGCAAGAAGCTGGCCCCATCCATGAAATGGGGATGGACTCTGCTTTCTGGCTGTGAGGATTAAGCCACGGTGCCCACGAGGGGAGGCACATCAGTACACAGGCTGGAGATGACCCGCTCTGGCACTCACTTTACAACACTCCCCAAGCCCACGCCCCCAGCCAGGAGGAAGGCATTGCTGCAGGGACAGTGGGGAGTTGATCGGTGTCAAAGCTGGGGTGCATTACATCATCCTTCTCACTCCACACACATCTGAAATCTTCCAAACTAAAAAGACTGAAGCGACAACATGTGTTCAGGGTTTGGCTTGTGCCAAGCACATCTGTACCAAGTATTTCTTCCTACTGCAGGCTCCCATTTCTAGGGACACCAAAGATCCACGTGAAGAAGGGGACAGTAGAGACAGGCCTGGCATCGCGTGGCCGCCCACTCAATCCAGCCGTCTCTGCCAGCAGGGAGGCCCCTTGCTCCCTCCAATCTCCAGCTTTCAATCGCCTCCTGATCCCAGCACCTGATCTCCTCAGCTCCTGTGCGGCTGTGCAGCACCTAACACCCTGCACCCCCAGCTGGCTGTGCCAGGAAATCTTACAGACACAAAGCTCATTCTGTGTGATTTCCAACTTCCACCTCAGCTGGTGCGCACCTCCCTGGAGGGAGGGCCTGGTGAGACTCAACGCAGGGAAGATCTATCCTGTGGGGGCTCCATCAGAGGACCTGGCCCACAATGCTGGGCAAACAGTTTCAGCTGTCAAAACACATACTTCCTTCTCCAGCGTGGGGACAGAAGTGCTTCTTGGAAACATCCGCTGTCCCCATGTCCTGGAGGATGCACTGATGGACAGAAATATGAGAGGAGCCACAAAAGAGCAGAGTACCAGCAGTCCTGGGTCCCAGTTTTTCTAACAAGCAAGGCTAGTGATGTCTAAAGAATGATGTGACAACTATACCACGGGCTCTGTGACACTGGTGGTCTGGCCAAGTCGCTTCCTCTTTCTGAACCTCCATTTCCTCCCTGATCAAGTGAGTCAGGTGATAACATTGCGCACCACCCAGGACTGCTGTGGGTGCAACTGGGATCTACACACCAAACACTGAGCCCAGTGAGCGGCCAGAAGCGATGGCTCTTATTATTACTTCAGTATTTTCTCATAGAATTCAGGGTCCTGCCAGGTTTCTGAGTTTCACGATGGAAACTTCCAGCATCGCTCAGCTTTCAAAAGGCTTGGCCTGGACCCCGGGCAACTTGGCATCCTACCAGCCCGGACTCAGGTCCGCGTGCTTTCTTTCTCTCTGGCTGCACTGTGAGATGCTAGATGAGAGGAGGGAGCTTCTCCGGGCTTCCAGGGCCGGCACACCACAATTCCAGACCTGTGGATCCAGACAGAGCCACCTAGAGGCAGGATGCGTCTACCGCGGCACTCAGTCCTGAAACCTGCAATTACAGCACACCAGCCCCAGTTTCTGCGCAACCTGTCCATCCCCCAACAGCACAAAAGCTTCAGGAAAAACATCGAGCGGAGCGACATTGGGATTCATTCACTCAGCCACTCTGGCTGCTTTCTGAGCCCTCACCAAGCAGCCAGAGTCCTGCTAGATGCTTTATACAGGAGGAGATCCGAACAAAACACTGTTTACCACAGCGGCTAATCTGCAACAAGCGGCGACTACATAGTAGGCCTGCTGGAAGCACCATACACTCCCATATCCATTTAGTTTCTTAAACAGAGCTGGGAATTCCATCCCTATTTTACAGATGGGAAAACAGACCCAGAGAACCTCAGCAAATAGCTCAAGTAGGTACTGAGGCTGCAGCTGATACCCAGGGCTTCCGGCACTGTGTAGCACTAGACCAGGGATGGCAAACCTTTCTGAGCTCTCAAGCATACGAACAGCCGACAGCAGCACATCTGCCGTAGTTTCACCACCACCACACTAGATTATGTTATGCCTCTGTGTGGAGAAGTTAAAGGTTGCTACGGTTTCAGAAGCAGGTAAGAGAGTTACACAGGTAGGCACAGGGTCACAAGGAGGAGTAGTAAGCAGCCTCAGGCAAAAGCAGATAAACATCTGTGGTTGGAGGCTCTGACCAGGAAAACATCACTTAGGAGCAGGAAGTACAGATAGAGAAGGACAAGAAGGTAGAGGGAAGGGCATTTCTGATGGTAGTCATCAGCAAAAGGTATAAGACATAAGGGTGAGTCTGGGAGCCAATCTAGGTTAGGCTGCATATCAATGGCTGTTATACAAATCAAACGCATTTTGTTCCTCATTCTGGGGCAATTATGTTTGACGGGATTCCCCAATGGGGACTCCTCTAGTCTTTCAGGTGCTAATCTTCCTGAGTCTGTAGGGAGGAAGCCCTTTTCCTGTAGCAACTCAACAGGTCAGCCCGCTGGCAAACATAAGGCAAGAAATAGGGCTTGTCAAGGGAGGAGGTCCAGGCCTCACTGTTCTGTTTTGTTTTTTCAAAGAAAACTTGGACCAACAGCTCAACAGTTTCGAGCTGGGGAGTGACATGATCAGAGCTGTGTTGACAGGCAAAAAATTTGAGCACATTTAAAGAAAGAGAGGAGGGAGAAACCTTCGTCAGTCCAAGGCTACAAATAAGAAAATAACCTGTCTCACGGAGCCATTGGAAGCAGTGAGCGGGCGCGTGTGGGATCCGCACAACACTTTTAGACTCCCTTCCTCTCTCACACCCCCTCTCCATCTGTCGCAAAGGGCACCGGGAAGATGAAGGAACATTCTAGCTCTGGGGGCTCCAGATCTCCGCAGCCCGGGGGTGGGGGGCTCTTGTAGGAGCCGCATCACTCCCTACGGTTCGTTACCTGTGAAGGCCCAGGGCCTGCTAGCACTCTACCCCTTGGGTGGCTTTCGGAGAACACCTGTGACTCAGTCTAAAACTTCTGCCCTGAAAAAGAGGCCAGCTCCACCTCTCCATCTAAGCCGAAGAGGCCCCTTTTCTCAGCCCCCACCTTAGACTGTGAAATCCAGATTCAGTTACTTAATAGCTTCCATTGGAGTCACCCCATAGTCACCCACTTCTTACTATGAACTTCTGGGACAGGTTATATCCCCAATTTTGGACTCAAGTTTCCTCATCCGTAAAATGGAGGTAAGAGCCAACTCCTCGCATGCTGATGAATGAGATAACACAGCTAAAGCGCACAGCCTGGAATGTGGCTAACTGCTTAATAAACACTGCTTCTCCTCCTCTCAACACATGGTTCACATTAGGACTTCATCCCTGCTGACTGCAAGCAAAGAATGAATCACTCCATGAGTCTCTGCAGGGTTGCTACAGGAATAATTATTGGCCAGAAAGTACCCGGAGAACTCATGGCTTTATAAGACCTCCTCACAGCCTGGCCTGGCAGAGCCAAACCCCTACCCCGTCTCCTCTCTTCCTACGAAAGAGGAAGTGAGAGCAACTTTACCACTTAGGAAAGTACAGAGGAGACATCAAAATGCTACTCTCTGCCAAGGGTCAAAGGCTCTCGGAGGCCCCCAATGTCCCCAGGACTGAAATCCCAACTTGGCTTGGTTTCTTTTGGCCAAGGCAAAGGAATTCATCTGAGGTCTGGCTGGAGGTGACCCTGAGGTTCCAGGGCCAGTCGGGGCCAAACAAGCAACCTGCAGGTTCAACGTCAGTCCCTGTAGCCCCAGAATCAGGCACCTCAAGTGTCCCAAGTTTCCCACAACTCAATTTGTGGCCTCAGATGGGCTCCAAGAACACAAGGTAGTGACTTCATCGGAATCGTTTTAGAATTTCCCTTTGGCAACACTTGTGCCAAACGCACAAGAAAACTTCTTACGCTGCCACCCAAAACCAGGATAATTCACATGACCATCACCCCCCACCAGTGATCATGTGAGGCCACAGCAGTCATGTGACACCTCCCAAAATGACAGCTCTGCCAGAGAGACATTAGCAGTCATTCAAGCCAAAGCCACCTTCCTAAGCCTGACATTTGAGTTTCTCACTTGAACAAATCCATTTTCTTAGAAAATTGGACCACTGCCTTCTTCTACCTTCCAGCCCTTCTATCTTCGCTCTCTTATGCTCCGTTATAAATTCCAGGCCCCCAACCACACAGCGAGGAGACTGAAGTCCCATCTTCCAGCCTGACTAAATGAACTCCATTCTGGGCCAAGGGTGCCCCCAGGACGCCAGAGAAAAACACAGTGAAGGCTGTTGGGAGCTCTGAGGGACACATCTCATCCCTTTTCCACCATCCTCAGCCAAGAAAGTCATTCTGGCCTCCTAAGATTTATTTATTTCAAAGTTAATCTGGGCCCCTCTGCTGCTCCCACTTTCTCAGGCTATTGATGCTGAATGGATTGGAACGGAAGTTTTATGGTCCAATCTTTACCATTTTATAGATTGTTTTTACAGGCAAAAGGGGGAGACATGCTCATGAGAAAGGTGTTGGCATTCCTAGTCAGCACCCCAGGCTGCCCCTGCGAATACATGTTAATCAGTATCACCGCTCATTTGCCAGGGACTGAACCACAGGGTCCTGGGAAGAGAAGGGTCTGGAATAGACATTTAGAAATTAACCTGAGCCCAGTTCCCTGCTTTGGGAAAATTAAGCACTTATGAGAACTGCTTGTGCAATTCCAAGCCAGGTAAAGGAGGCAGGCCAGGAGCTTGGACTTTTTTGTAGAGATAAATGGCAGGCTCGAGAGGAAGGAGCAGATGAGATCCACTCAGAGGAGAGACATGAAATCTACCCAGTGCTTCTTTCTATCCACCCTGCAAGGACCGCGTTCTAACTGAAAGTCAGGGGAAACTGCTGGGCAAAGAGAAGCTGCTGTCCACCCCCACCCCCCCTTTTCTTTCCACCCACTCCTTTGCTAGGTCTCTGTTTCTCCTCGTTATTAGATGGTTACCAGTCTCCAAGCAAATGCGGTGGGGGGGGGGTGGTGAGCTCATCTTTATGTCCCTCCCAAGAGTGGGAGGTGCAGGCACCCCTCTAGCCAGAGTATAGCCTCAAGAGACCACCAAACAAGGTCCCCACATCCTCTCCCTGCCCAACGCCATTTCTGTGTCCCCCCACCCTCCCAGGGGACCCACAGTTTTGCAGAACCCCTTTAAGAAGCAGGACTCGGGAACGGTGACCTCACCCCTTGGCGAACACACACACAGTAGCCTTCAGAGCCTGCCTGCCTCAGACAGCCAGGTGTTTGATGTAGGCCGACAAAAAGACATGTTCCGAGCCACAGGTAACAGCCTGAGGAACACCTGAACTGCAGGGGTCTCCCTGGAAAGCCGAGGAAAGGGGAGCGGCGAGCAGCAAGGAGAGGGACCACCTTGTCAGACGCTGTGCCAAACACAGGGACAGTCCACCCCATTTCAGGAAGGATCTGTTGATCACGGCAGCCCAGGGCCTTCCTTCCTCTTTCCCTCTTGCAACCCATACAGTAATGCTGTGGACCAGAGGGAGCTCACTCTTGCCTAATCAACAGCCTGTTCGGTTTCATTCTAGGCAGCGCCTCTGCCTCCTCCTCCTTTCTCAGATCCCTATGTCAAACCTGTGGAAAGCAGGACTCTAGCTTCTAGAGACACCAGGGCACCGTGCTCTGAAAGCCACGGTCAGCCTGCCTCTCCCACCCAGGCAGGGGCTGGGGGAACCAACTCATTTCTAAGCTCCAGTGCCCAGCACAGTACCACCCTGGTGCAGCCTATGAAGACAGGCCTTCATAGAGTTCTATCCTGGGTTCTAGCCTTGGCTGTGTGACCTTGGCTAAGTCGCCCGCCCTCTCTGGGCCTGTGTCTACATCTGTAACCCTGGTTACAGGGATCTCTCCCCCCCACCTTGGGTTGTTCAGCAATAGCCGAGCGGCTCCCAGCGGCGGTCTGAGAGGCCCAAGCCCGCAATTTGGGGAGGGTAGCGGCGGGAAGTAGGAGTGCTTACCTGGCCAGGCGCAAGACGCGGCGAGCAGCAGGCAGAGCAGCGGCCCGAGGCGGCCGGGGGCCAGGCCGGCGGGCTCCATGGGCCGCGGCTGCGGAGCAAGGAGGGAAAGCGACTGTGAGTGCGTGCCCGAGCGGCGCGGGCTGGAGCAGGGAAATGACTAAGGCTCCCTCCTCCCCCTCCTCCCCCCAGCACGGCGCCCCGAGCAGTCCGGGATCCGCCGCCGCGGCGGTGACGGGAGACCCGCGCCCCTAGCCCGGGAGATATCGGGAGGCGCAGCGGAGAGAGATCCGAGAGCGCGCGAAATGCAGGCAGGGACGGCCCGGAGGCGGCGGGAGAGGGACAGACCCGAGGGAGCCAGGCGGAGCGCCAGAGACACTGGGAGGCAAGGGGGGGGGCGCGGGAGAGGGGGAGCGCGGGGCGGCGCGCGGCGCGGCAGACTGCGCGGCCGAGCAGGGAGAGCGCGCGGCGAGGGCAGGGCAGGGGCAGAGGCGGCCGGCGGAGCATCGCCACCCCCGCCCCGCCCCGCCCGGCCCCGCGCCTAGCGCCTGCCGAGGTCCCGGCGCCGCGCCCGCCAGAAGCCCGGGTCCCAGATCCCGGAGCCTGGAGCTCAGAGCCCGGTCGGTTCCTTCCCTCTGTCCACCCGGGGCGGCCGCGGGCTCTGGCCGTCCGCGCCTCCTGCCCAGAGTCCGTCCGCGGCTGCTCGCCTGGCAGCGGGTGCTGGGCCGAGGGCTTCACGAGGGGCCGAAGGGCAGCGTGTCGCCCCCACGCGGGCCCCCAACACCCCGCACCGGCCGCGGCCAAAGCCCAGAGCCCCCGCCGCTGCCGCCGCCGCGCTGCCCGTTCGAGCTCGGGACTGTACAGGCTCTGGCTCCGGCTCGCAGCGCGCCAGCCCCCAGCTAGAACGGCAGCCCGGGCCCCCAGCGCCGTCCCCTCCCTCCGCTCAGCTCCGCTCGCTTCCCGGCCAGCTCGGACCTGCGCCGCCGGGAAGGCTGCAAGGCAGTGGAAGCGCCGCCCGCGCTGCCCAGACGCCGGGCCCCTCGCTCCACTTTGCGCAAACTTGTTTTTGTAAGGTCAGCGCGGCGAGCTGGCTACATCCTCGTCTTAAGGTGGACTGGGGAAGTTGTGGCCGACGTCCGCGGGGCGCGCGCTCCGGGCTGGTGGGTCCCGGCTGCCGCCCGCCGGAGGCTGCTGGCGGCGCAGCGGAGCGAGTGGAGGGGGCGGGAAGGTTTGCTTTTGCCCCTCCCCAACGGCCCTGCTTGGGGTCCCAACGCGGCTGGTCCACTGTGGGGTAGGGCGGACCAGAGGGACCTAGATCTTCCAGAGCTGGGCCGGGGGTAAGCAGAAGCAGGAAGTGAATGTTGGGGGAAGGGGAGAGGAAGGAGAGAGTGGTAGTACAAAAATAGCGCGTGTGTAGGAAGGACTTCGGTACCGCGGGGAAGGGAGGCGCTGGGGGAGAGCTGTGTGGGGGGGGCGGCAGGAGAGAGGAGTGAGGGGAAAGGTCTGAGCCTTTGCAGAGGTAGGCTTCTGTGTGGCCAGGGGCCTCTTCAGGAACGGCAGGCTCCGCGGGGAAGGGGCAGGCAGGGCTGTGGGGACAGGGACAGGCACTGAAGAGAAGAAGACAGGTTGAATCCCACAGGACTGAGCCTCCCGGTGGAAAACGGTGCCTTCTCTCTTTTCCTTGAGGATTCTGTGTTCGAAGCGGCAGCAGCAGCCAGGTCTGGTGCTGAGCTGGGGAACTGGAGCGCAGGTCATCAGCAAAAGCAGGGACAGGAGTTCAAGACCTCCAAGAACTGGAAAGTTGCTAAGTCGGAAGTAAATTCAGAGAAAACCAATTTTGCCTCGCAGTGAAGGGACACAGTGAAGCAAAGCAGGAGAAGGCCTCGCCATAGTGGAGCGATTGGGGCCCAGAGGGGAGATTTGTCTAAGGCCACTCATTGCGTGAGGCCTGGGAAGAAAGGAGATAGGAGTGTCTGATTTCCAGGCTGAGCACCTTGCAGTGTCGCCCCTCCGCTCTTGCACCTGGTGAAATGCCTGTTTCTTCTTTTCTGCTGAGATGAGGCAGGCGGGATACAGCTCTGGAGAGAAGGGACTGAACCCCCTGGCTTTATATTTTTCTAGCATGTCTTATAAGCTGTGTAGACTTGGGAAAATAACTTATCATTCTGTGCCCCACTTCCTCATCGGAAATTAGACCAACCTAAAAAGGCCATTGTGAGGATTAGATGACTTAATATTTGGACATTTGAAAAAGAGTCAAAAACTTACGGAGTGCAATGAAAATGCTGGACAGGTAAGTATCTGGCAGCAGTCCTTAGGACCCCAGGGTTCTGGACAGCATTGAAGTGCAGGGGATTTTCATTTCGTTGGGCATGAGAGGTTACAACAGATTCCCATCCTGGAAGGTTTCACATTATAGTAGCGGAGACAGACGTGGGCAAGAAGAAAGACTAGCGAACACAGATTAGCTTAGAGAGTGCGCTCACTGAGGCAGGTGAGGGAAAGCAAAGAGAAGATGTGGGGAGGAAGATGTTCTGGGAAGGGGAACAGGGCAAATAAAGGTCCTGGGGTCGACTTGGCTGGAAGTGGTCCAGAGAGGCCGCCTTGAAGGCACAGGGAAAGGGCCTGCGATAGTCTGCAGATGGGAGCTGCTGGAGGGTTGTGAGCAGTGCAGAGCGGGCTGGAGGTTAGAACGGGGTGTCAGGGAGGAGAGTTACTCTGAGATTATGTGGTGGGGCTACAGGGAGAGTTCAGCTCGTCAGACCACATCTGCATCTGGCAAGACAAGGAAGGTGACCAGTGAGGCTCCTGGGAACATCCAGCCCCAGACACCATGAAAGGGTATGTGTGGGGAGCTGTGATAAGGTCAGAGATGACAGAGCTTCCTCCCAGGGTTTCCAGAAGACTGTGTTCATGGTTCCCAAGGGCGTACAAGCAAACCTGCCTGGGATTAGGAAGCTGCGGATTAGGAGGATAATAATTGAACCACCTGCTATTTATATACAGCACTGGCAAGGGCGCTCAGCAGGGCTTCCCCGTGCAGGCCCCCTTTGGCCCTGACTCCAGCCCCTGCGGGGTGGGGGGAGCACATGTTCTCCTTCCACGTGAAAATCACCCATGGCCAGAAGCCACAGAGAACAATGAACAAATTGGAGGGTGACTTGCCCTATGTCCCCTAGAAAGATTTTGGCGGGCAATTGATATGAATCAGTTACTCCCATAGCAACTGTCTGGCTGTCCTGGGTGAAAATCTGACAGCCTTCAAAGGTATCTCATTCAAATATGCAGTCCCTGATATTAAGCATCTACTGTGTGCCAGGCATTGTGCTAGGCAGTGAGCATGCTGCGGTTGGAAAAGAAGACAAATCCTTGGCCTGAAGGAGTTGACTTTCTAGCAGGAGGAAGCAAGCAAATTGATAGGCGAAATATTTAGTGCTTTTTGGGGATAGGTGTTCTAGGAGGAGTCAGCAGAAAAGGACCCTGGAGTACTGATGAGAGGAAGAGGGGTCAGGGAGGTTTCACAAGCAGAGAGACGGAAGCCAGAGGTGGCTCCATCCTGCCCCAGCCCCTGGCAGTGACCCACAGGCTGAGCTTTCCCATCTCACCCAGAAACCAAACCATGCTCAGCACCTCTGCCGCTGTGGTCCTGGGCCGACCTCCACCATCGCTCACCAGGGTGATCCATCCTACGCCTTACTCAGTAGCCCAAAGGGGTGCTTGTACACAGTCAGGTCTGATCCCTGCCCTGTTGTCTGGGGGCCTGCAGAGACCTGAGTGAGTGTGGGAAGGGAGATCTGGACCTTAGAAGTTAGGACTCTGCCAGGCTATTTAACTTACACCGCTTGGGGGAGAAAATGAGTTTTGAGCCTCAGTGTGTAGACTAGTAATGACAAGGACAGTCTTGATAAGACCGGACACTGGCCCGGTGTGTGGAAAGAGTCTGGATTGGGCCTCTGCAGGGTCAGTGCTCAGCCCTTTGGTGCTTGTCTTCTCCCTGAACCCTGCTGGCTTCCTGGAGGTGTGGACCAAGGCCAGAGGCAGAAAGTGACTTGACCAGGGCCACTGCACCAGGTGTGTCAAAACCTGCAGGGAACCACTCTGGCCGCACAGGCATAGCCTTGCCTGTGCTTGTCCTGCCTTCCTGGAACCGGCCTGCGTCAGCAGGCAAGCCCGCCAGGCTGTCTTTGTGTGGGGCCTGTCAAGAGGCTGCAGCTGCCAACGACCTATTTTTCTGGGCAAAGGAGCCATTTGGAGCTGGAGGCTTCAGTTGTGGAGCCAGAAAAATAAAAATAAAAACAGCATGGGCTCCTGAGCTGCATAGCCTAGGGAACCAACTTCCCCGGAGGGGGGCTGCTGACAGGCTGGGACTGGAGAGGGTAGCTTCCTAGCCTTGTCTTCTTTTCAGAGTCTTAGGTAGGTCGTTGGCATGGCTCATCATAGACCTTCTTGGTGGCTATGGTCACTGCATGGTGTGGTGGTGGAAACTGAGACCCAGAAGGATGGAGTGAGCTGTGTCAGGAACACAGCTATAGGATGTTGAAGCCACTGGGATTTGAACTTAGTTCTGCAGAGAATAAGAGCAATGCACATTATTTTAGCATTGGCTATACTTTACCAGCTTGTTTTTGTGACAGTCATGCCACATGTGGAGGGCCTTCATGACCTGCTCATTTTACAGCTGATGAAGTGGACTTTGAGAGCCCCCTGGCCACAGGCTACCTCCTCAAAGGCCTCGCCAGTCCATCTTTTTAGAGTGGTCACCTTCAACTCTGCCCTGCCACTTTCTGCTTTGTCTTCACAGCATCATCCAGACCTGCCAAGAGAGCATGTCCATGTCACGTGCTTGTCCCCCTCTCCCCTCTCTCCTTACAGTTGGTCAGCCTAGCCCAGCAGCTCAGGGTTTGGCTCTGAAATCAGATTCAGAGACTCAGATCCCAAGGCTCCCTCAGACTAGCTTGAGGAAAGATATTTCAGTGACTTGTTTTTTCCTTGCAGATTGTGGTGGTAATAGGGCTATATTCCTAAAAGGCTTCCTCTAACAGTGAAATAAGTTAATATTGGCTATTGTAGAGCTGCAGCTCCAGGGCCTTCAAAAGCAAACAGTAGGCTGGCAATAAATATGTATTATATTAAAAAGTGACCTGTC
>PVIR01035582.1:0-16359 GCA_004026965.1 Petromus typicus | reverse complement strand
TGATTCCCCGGTAACCACATAACAATACTGGGTGTGGAGACCCACACCCAGCAGCAACCAGTACCACATACCACAGTGCCGGGCGTGGTGGCTCACGCCTGTAATCCCAGCACTTGGGAGGCAGAGGCAGGAGGATTGTGATGTGAGTTTGAGGCTGAGCTCAGGGCCAGCCTGAACCACAAAAGCGAGACCCTGTCTCTAAAAACCTAAAAAAAAAATAAAATAATAAAATAATATGGCAGTATTATCTGTAGGTAACATAAATAACACATAACAAAACAATAAAATCTTGATAACTGCTATGAAAGAAATATGAACAATGTGTTTTGTTTCAAAAGATCAAGTCTGAAAATGTGGGATCGTAAAAACCTGGCAGCAATCAACATGGACAATATTTAGGAGTTTCAGTTGATTAAAAACTCAAAATTAACCAGACAAAATTGGTCTCAAGAGCTATTGCAAGTATGTCCACTCTGCCTGACCCTCATACACCTGTAATAATTTTAAGGTCTGTATTTGAAGATAGACTTTAACGAAATGAGCTTCACCTTACAGGAAATCAGGCAAGACACTAGTGGGTATTGCAGCCACATCACATGATGACCATGTGGAGGAACAGGATGTGGTCTGCCTGTAAGACACCCAGGAAGCAGGGGGGACAAAAAGCACTTTCCAAATGGGCCGGCCTGTGGGAGAACTTATTCTCTGTCACTGCAAAGATCAGAATCCACTTAAAGTTTTAAAGACTTAAAAGACGGGCTGGGGATTTAGCTCAGTGGTTCGATTCCCCGGTAACCACATACAATACTGGGTGTGGAGACTCACCCCAGCAGCAACCAGTACACATACCACAGTGCCGGACGTGGTGGCTCATGCCTGTCATCCCAGCACTCGGGAGGCAGAGGCAGGAGGATTGCTGTGATGTGAGTTGGAGGCTGAGCTCAGGGCCAGCCTGAACTACAAAGCGAGACCCTGTCTCAAACAAAACAAAACAAAACAAAACATAAAAGAGTTGGAGAAACATAAAGGTAGTTTTAATTTTTTTTTTTTTTTTTTTTTTTTGTCAGCTGCTATGACAACAGGAGTAACAGAAACCTTCTCTGCTACACATGGCTGGGCACAACACCTGACATTCACGAGGCAAAGGCGCTCATGGTTGGGGGTGTTCAGCCCCCAGTCAGTGGGCTTCAAGCAGGAACATCCCGGAGCAAGGCTGCGGAGCACAGCCGCTTGGTTCAGGGGCGCCAGCGCCCAGGAGCGCCGCGCAGTGACTCAGGCAAAGGTTCCCCAAGTCTGATGGCAGCAGTTGGACGAAGAAGAAAGGCACAGTGGGCAGATTTGTCATCTTTCTTCTCGGGCCCCACACAGTCACACCCTTTTGTGCAAGGGTGGGTATAACTGTGGCCATTTGCCAGTAGCGATGTGGCCAGGAGTGAATTGAACTGAATGATTAAACTGCAGGATGAAAATGAACAGGCTCTATGAGGAGTGAATGGGCAAACTATGCATCAAAATCACACAAATAATTAACAGCAAGGCAAAAGGCAGGCAGGCTTTGTGAGAAGATAATTCAGTTCTGGGGCAAAAAGCATGGGGTGGGGGGTTCTAAGGAATGAATGGTTAAACTACGGGGCAAAAACACACAAGCTGTGTGAGAATCAAGTGGTTAAACGAGAAGTTCAGATAGAGAAACCATGTTGTGTCTGGCCTTCTCCTTTCTCTTTCCCCAAGGACAACAGCCCTGAGGCAGCTCCTGGCCCAACCTGCTTTTCTCCTGCTTTTTTCTCTTACACTGATATTCTAAATAAAAGCCAGAAACTTTTCACTTGGAGGCTTTGTTTTTTTGTCTCCCAGAATCTCCCTAATGACTAAAGAGCTAGCCCCTCTGGGCCTCTCGGTACTATACTACTATTGAGCTAAGTCTTGTGTCTGGGTAACTTCTCATCCTCCACGTCAGCCAAGGCCCATACTCAGCACGCTGGCCCTAGTTGTACAAGTTGTTTACCCTCCCAGCGTGGTGGCACTGGTTATCAGTATAAGCTGTTCACACTGTGGCCTGGGAGTTACGTTTGTGCTGGAGTTTATAAGTCAGGACCCACTGCCTCTGGAAACTGCCTCCACCCCGAACCCCCGACCCCGTTCACAACTCAAACCAGTGTGCAGCCATCTTGGGTTTCACTTTTCTCTACAACTCACCTTCGGGCTGTGGCACGTGATCGCCAGGGGGCATGCAGGCCTCAGGGGGTGATCGTTGCACCCACATACCACAGCAGCAATGTATGGATAATCAGCAAGCCGCTAAAGCACAGGCGCTGCCCCCAAGGACTACCAAGAGCCATCTCCAGCGCAAGGCTGAAGCATTCCGCCACTCATGCCACCGGCCCCCGGTAGTCTTTTCAGTTTCAGTGTTTTTTGGTCCCATAGTCTGTGAAGCAGCAATGACATTGTGTTGTCTGCTATACAGGTCCAGCATGAGGCATCCAACAGAGCACAAGCTGCATTTTGGGCTACAGTGAGGATGCCTAACGCCATCTGATTTTGCAGCACCACCTTTCGTGTTTGGTCTATTTTCGTAGTAATAGAAGTAAGATGTGAGGCCTTAGCAGTACGTTCCACAAGGGCGGCCGCTGCCATTCCACTTCTATGTTGCCCACTGTTGGAGAAGCCATGGCGTCCGACGCCTCTACCACGCACGTCACGCTTGCCAGCATCCCAGGTACTTGGTTACTCAGAGAATGTCTCACAAAAGGGTAGATGACAGGGAAGACCGCTCCCAGGTATCCTGTCCAGACCAGCTGGTAGGCAAGTGTGGCCAGCCAGTTTCACCACAAAGGCACAAGCTACCAGCGGGTACGAGATCAACAGGAGCCTGCCCTTGGAAGGGGTGGTTGTCTCGTGAGTTTCACACTGATCCTGTAGGTAATGTTAAAGCAAGCCTCTGGGAACTCCTCTCATCTGTTCCATTTCTTTTATGCTGTTCTGAACATCTCAGACCTGTACCACACGCTCTCCCGTAAGTCAGCCCCCACCGCACTACACGCTACAGGTTAACCGGAGGACCCCAGTTCCATGCGTTTCCAGTTGTGCTGGGTCTATGGCTTATCATGCACAGTTCTAATATTCACCTGTGGTTCCCATTCAGCCAACTAGGTCCAATTGGTGCCGCAGCAGGGTGAATGTGCCGAGGCAGCCCTTCTGCTCCGGTCATCCGCACAGCTATACACACACCCAACTGTCAGACCAGCTCACCAAAGCAGCGTATATGTGAGCCCATTCCAATACACTGTTGGCCTAGATTGTCCTAAAAGTGATAGGACAACGCAAAGATATGGAAGACCCTTCCCTTCTGGTAAAAGACATGCCAGCTAGGAGTCTTGTGACAGTATTGTCACAGGCAGAGAACTGTGTCCTGGCCACTGGTACCACACATTTTCTGCAAAACTCAGGGCCTCAAACAGCTTCAGCGCATGCACTAAAACAAGAGAATTTGTTAGAAGTCACAGCAAGAGCAGATATATGCCCTGTAATAAAGTCCCTTGCCCCTGTGTACCCACGCCCACAGTAACTCCTGGTGGCCAAATACCTAAGACCCACAGTGGTGTCACACTGAGTTCCCATTATAGCACCGCTTCCTGTGCAGCTATGAGGACTAGCCAGTGACAGTGCAGAAGCTTTATGTGCCACAGCCATGCTCATCTTACCTGCTTACCTTCCTCCAGAGGAGTCGGCGCAGGAAGAAGTACACCAACACTTTTCTAGTAGCCTGGTCTCAGCAGCTCATCCTAGTCATATCCTGCAGTTCTTCAGGGGCTGTGATCGGTGAATAGGGCTTCCACCACAGTAGGGCCCCCCGTACAACGTCACTTGTTAAGGGCTTGGATGTTGTCAAACAGACGTTCAGCCCACCCTTTCAGCAACACTGGAGATGTGGCAATTTGCAGGCCCTATTTCAAGAGACTATGGTATCACAATCAAGCCCGCTCCCTGGGAAGTGCCAGGCGCAGGCAATTTCCACAGGGCATCCATTTCTTTCCTTTTTTTTTTTGAGACAGGGTCTCGCTTTGTGGTTCAGGCTGGCCCCGAGCTCAGCCTCAAACTCACATCACAGCAATCCTCCTGCCTCTGCCTCCCGAGTGCTGGGATGACAGGCGTGAGCTACCACGCCCGGCACTGTGGTATGTGGTACTGGTTGCTGCTGGGTGTGGGTCTCCACACCCAGTATTGTATGTGGATACCGGGGAATCGAACCCGGGCCCTTGTGTTTGTGAGACAGGCGCCGGAACCACTGAGCTAACTCCCCGGCCCGGGCAGCCTAATTCTTTTTGGGTTCTTTACACATTGTAGATGTTAATCCCTTGTCTGAGGATGTTGTTCTGTTGATGTGATAGGTTTTGCACTCTCGTTGACATCCTTCTCTGAGAACAGTCAAGATCCCAGTGCAGTGGACAAGGGAGGTGAGCCTGCTGTGTGGCTGCCTCAAGAGTTTCACTCACATGCTCTCATTTCCACTCCTAGCTTATCACTGAATAATCCCACGGGTCTAGAGAAATGGAAATTAGTTTTCCATTGCAACTAAGTTTAAACCTCTTTACCTCAAAGAAGTGTTTAGTATATGACCGTGTCTTGGGTAGCATCTTGAAACACATTGTGCAGGGCTCCCCCCAAGGTAAGACAAACTTTCTTCTTCTCTGCTTAGGTCATTTGGGGTAAATACTGTAAAACAACGTATTAGAGAGAAGACACGAAAGGAGGGCAATTGTAAGACTTCCTTTGTTCCTCATTCTCATTAAATAATATGTCAGGCTGAATGGAGTCTGAGAAAAATAGATTTCCTCACACTCATGCTTACCTAATGTGTGGTGCTACCTCCAACCTGCTACATTATAGACCTACACTTGAAAAATATTTAAAAGACAGCAGGAGTCTAAGTTGGAACTGCTGTAGAGGGGATTGGATGATTTAACAAAAGACACGCTGACAAAAAAATCTTTTACAACACTGTAATTATACAGTTGAAGGCACATCCTTGGTAGAAATATGATCCATTACATGCTTATGGTAAAACAAACTACTGGCTATCTTGACTATATTAAATGAATATTGCACAACATTGTTCACTGCTGCTTTGGGTACCAAGCAATCATGTATAACAATGGCTGGCTAAACATTTCTTTATCTAGGAAGAAGTTGAGACATTTGGTTTTGGCTACAAAAGGCATTTTTGATCAGTGCCATTAAAGAAATTGTTTTGACTAAAGAATAACAATTAATGTTTATCTGGTTAGTCGTATCAGATTGAAGGATTGCAAGAAGTTAGTGTAAAAATAAGTAATATTTTGGCAATGAATCCATATCTCTTATATTTGGTAAAGTAATACATTTAAAATATAGAAAACAAAACAAAAACCCGAAGGGAGTAACAGAGGGAATATGTTTATTCTTTTTTAAAGAACCAGTAACCAGATGCCTCATTTAAAGGAAATAACAAAATAGAGTAAAATAAATAGAAAGAAAAATCATTTTAAAGCAGGATGTACATGTAATGGAAAAAAATTCTGAAACATATTTTTTTAAGTTTTATATAGAAAAGATGGGCATGCTTAAATTTTTGGAAACCTCTACAGTACTATTTTAAATACATGGATATATATCTATATATATATGAATAAAGAATACTTTTTTAAAATTAAAGAGTATAAAATTCTTTGTTAACAAGGCATCAAATTTAACATTCTAAAATGCTCACACTAAACTAAGAAAAGTAACATTTCTATTTCCCTAGCTGACAACTATCCTTATTAGGCAACAACACTAAGTCTTTGAAATTCAAAAGGCATCTTTGGATATGTAAAGAATGGTATCCCATAGCTGAGTCCGCACCAACACTGTATATCAAAGTGTTCGTGTGATTTTCAGACTAGGGTATAGTTGCTGAGTGAATACAGAAAAGTGATAAAAAAAAATACATAAAGAACTTCAAGATATTCAAATATAAATCTACTTTCTTTCAGTATGTATATGTGTATACATTTGTGTGTATATACAGAGTCCACTTTATATATATATATATACGTGTACTTCAGGAAAAGAAAAATAGCATGATGAGTTTTCAACAGATGGTGTTACCCTCATATAGGGGAGCTAGCGGCTATCATATACCACAGAAAATCTAATACACGGCCAGCCCTTAGAGAAGGAACTGAAAATGCACGCACAGCAATCTCAATGGCCAAGGTAACCCAAGCAGCTGTTCGCCATAATAATAAATGTTTAGAAGCTGACGGCCACCACTTTGAGCACCTCTTGTAATTGTAGATGCCAAAGGTCACTTGTATGAATCTCTTGATATCTCAATACATTTACTGTTAAAGTATCTATACAAGTTTTCCTGAAGTGTGTATACATTTTGGGCGGACACTGTATACATGAATAAATACACAGATTCACACACTTACAAAATGTATTGTCTAGCAACTACTCAGAGATGCTTGCTAACTAAAAGCAACATTTTTGATCCTCTCCATAACTAATCTCTCTCTCCAGTGAACACAGCTTCTCTCTGAAACTCATGAGGATCCAAGGTGCAAGTGTCTTGTGGTAGGGAGTTCAAATGTGCCTAGAGATATTTAAAGGAGGACTCTGTTTAAACAGCATGTTGTCTGTTCTTGTGGGAAGAACTGAAATTGTGTCCTCAGTCACTTCCAGATCCTGTGCTACTGCTCTCACTGTGCTACACTATGTATGTGGGTCTAAGGGAGTGCCTCACACACACACATGAAAGAGTAGCAACTGGCTGTGTTCAGCTGAGAGAAAGAAAGAAACAGAGAGGGTAGGGAACAAGGGAGAAATAGTGAGAGAGAACATGAGAGAAACAATGAGAACTGGGTGAGGATGTGCTTCTTTTTTCCCAATCTGGCTCCACAGTGAGAAAAATCTATCACACTTTGTCATATCAGCTCTTTCTTCTATAAGAAATGAGTGGTGTTATGATGGACCATTAGACGGGAAATAAATGATATTAAAACTCCAGCCAAAAAATGAGAATTAAGTTGTGTCTTTATACTGGTACAAATCCCCATTATGGAGTGCAATCATGATGTGTACATGTAATGTACCAATAAAGATTTCAATTAAAAAAAAATACTCCAACCATAGTCATGGAGGATGGAATACACAGTAGTCTAAAAAAGAAAAACCTAAACATACAAACTCATTTATGTATCATTTAAGCCGGGAGTGGTGGTGCATGTCTGTAATCCCAGCACTTGGGAGGCTGAGGCAGGAGAATTGCCCGCAAGTTCAAGGCCAACTTGGGCTAAACAGTGAGTTCAAGGACAGCCTGAACTACATAGCAAGACCTTGTCTCAAAAACATAAATAAATAAATTTTAAAAAATAAAAACAACAACAGTATACATCATTTAAATGGATTTGTTAGCCTTTTGAGATTAGTAACATCTTCATCGAAAGTTAAACAAAACAAACCAGAATCAGAAAGTCAAACACTGCATGTTTTCTCTCATATCTGGAGTCTAAAAAAATTAAGGAAAAAATGAAGATATAAAAATAGAAAACTATGAGAGAAAAAGGGGATCAAGTAAAAGGAAAGAATGGAAGAGAGGTGGTGTGGAGGATGAATACAGAAATTATGCTGTATGTATGTACAAATATGCCAAAGGAAACCCGTAATTCTGTAATAATTCATATGCTAATAATTTTTTTAAATTAAAAACTACTAACCTCAAAATGTTTCAGTTCTCTTTTTAAGAGCTGAGACAGTATTTCTTTTCTAAATCTGAAATGACAGCCCGGAATATTTTAAATGCTGCGCGCGCATGAGCACATGCAGGCAAGCATGCACATGTGTAAGGATAAAGGAGAAAAGGAGCAGAAGGGGAGGAAGAATTTCTTCCCTACCTTTATCTGATTTTAGACTCCACTTTCTAATAATTATTTTTTTATAGTTAGGATTGACCTCAAAAAGAAGGAAGAACCGAACATTTACTGAAAACAAATCCGTGTTAGACATTTGTGCTATAGCTTAATGTATGGCAAGGAGAATAAAATGGCAGGAACCCGTCTTACAATTAACAAGTAAATTTAAATAGTCATACAAGTACCAGATCTCTGACCAGTGTTTTATTCCCCAGGCACTCACAGGGGGATTTCTAAATTCGTAGGACAGTGAGAATAAGTCCCTAAATTTGCCACCCACACTAAACAGATAAGTGTGAACGTTTAAAGTAAGAGTATATATTTGAGTAAAAGGTATCATAACTAAGGATAATTGTATTTTTTGTATTATAATTTACTGTAATTTTTGGTAAAAGCAACTTTGTGTAATGGCTCACGCTCTGTCTCAGTCTCTCTCACTACTTGGTTGAGACAGGATCTCACTATGTAGTTCAGGGAATCTTTGAATTAACTATGTAGGTCCAAAACTCGTGGCAGCCCTTCTGTCTCAGCTTCCCAAGTGGTAGGATTGCACCTGTGTACCACCATGCGTGGCTCAGGATTATTTTCATCATTTAGATGGGTTATCTGAGACACTAAAAGATAATTTAAAGCTATTAAATTATATATACCGGCCACACGATTGATTGTACTGTATCCAAAAAGATGAATTTAGCTGACCCAGTAATTTTATAAGAGCTGAATATGTTTAGTACAATAGTGTTAATCTCAAAATCACTTGTGTGGAAGAGGCTCAAAATGTTAAGTTTCTAGACTGAGACTTATTAACAGACTACACGAAGAACAACTTACAGCAAGAGTTAATTGAAAGCCCAGAGCTAGGACGGTAAAAGGAAGAATTTAGTATACTTTTACAGTGATAGAGATGAGAGGTAGGGAAGCCTACAGAACCTTAAGGTATTGTGAGTTACAACACTTAAAGAGAAGAACAAGATACTGGGAAAGTTGTCACTTTTTTATCAATGAAAAATTACCTAACTTGGCTCACTTAAAAGAAGATAACAAGAAACATCTTGGAACAACAACTCAAAAAGCAACTACAAGGGTAAGGATACGAGGAGAAGAAGGGGAAAGACAGATGATAATAAATAAGGCACATCTGTTTTTGAACAGTTTTAACCGTTCACCTTCTAAACTAAGTACTTTGTATAATGCTTTGAAAGTCATTGCTCCCCACTGGGTCAGGTAACATGCTCAAGAATGTCCTCAAGGTCAAGCTTTCAAACCTTCAAAATGTTAATTATTCTCTTCTTGGGTTTGGGGAGTTTTGGTCAAATAAAAAAAAAAATCTATCACCTTAGTAACAAATCAGGGATCTCTTAATTATGGGGTTTAATGTAAACCTGACTGCTCTATCTTATCTGTCACAAATACAAAGAAAAAGTGTTAAAAATTCATTGTCAATAAAGATAAATTCAGAGCTCAGGCCCTGAAAAAGATATTTTGCTAACAGACAAAGGCAATTCAAATAGAATCACTCGAGTAAGAGCATGATATCAACACAAAACCCTTTCACATTTTGAAAAGCTACGGTGACATCATGGATGCATGTCAGTGCATAACAATCTCAGCTAGCAGCATTTCCTGTGACCTTTTATACTGTGGTATCATCATCTTCCCTGAAGTCTCCCACCAGGAGTGAGTGCTTGTCAGGTTCACTAGTAACAATACTATTTAAGGAGCGTTTATCAGACAGTAGTGAGTTTATGGAGGCTCTGCTATAATTCACAATACGGTCCAACAAACTCAGTTTAGGAGAATTTCTTGAGGTGTCATCTATTCCAACATGAACGCTGATTTCCGAAGGACTCTTCTGGCCTATCTGGCCCCGGGTATGCAGTTCACTGTTCTCATAAGTTGGTTTCCTGTAACTGGACACATATGAAAGGACACTCTTTTAAAATAACCAAATAACCAGATGCTTTTACATACACAAATGAGAGATCCACCTCACATAAAATGAACAAAGGCAGAATACCAAGGTGTTCACTGCTAGGAAAGTAGCTTGAAATGAACTGTGTGAGTTACATAATCAGTCTCCCGAATTCTCAGAGCCACTGAAGTAGATTTTACCCTGCTCAGTGCTTGTGGTTATTATGCATAAACTATATTAAGTAGCAATTACATGCCTAGTTCTTATTATTTTTAGCTTATAGTAATTATTATCAGAAATAGTTTGAGGTTATTATTGGTCAATACAAGAACAAAACCTGTGAAGACTGAATATGGACGATAAAAGGCATATAAAATGCCAACATGAGCAAGCCATCATACTCACAGTTTGAGGAAGAGAGAAGAAAGCACCACAGACACAGATGAGGCAGCCATTGCTGCAGATCCCATCCAGGGCTGCAAAACCAAGCCAACGGGCAGGAAAACTCCTGCAAACAAGTTCGACAGTTAAAGTAGGTGATACTATATGAGCTATCAGTGTGTTTCTAGCAACTCATTTCTTTGAGTCAGCATTTTAATCTACTTGGAGGTGGAGATTTCTGTTGTTACCAAATTTTCACATACAGTGTTGCTGTGAACATCCTGGAACATACCTACTATACCCAGGTTTGAGGATTTCCCTAGGATTCGTCCGGGAGGTGAAACCGCTAGGTCACCACAACATGGACCCATGTTCGGCTTTAAGTGGATATTACTCAGTTAATCTCCAAAGTGGCTAAACCGATTCATAATCTTGTGGGAGTTAGTGTTATACAAACTCATCCACCTTTGGTTTTAATAGACATTTGAATATTTACTCTATGAGGGAAATAAACTATAGAGTTATTGCACTTTTAGTTTTGATTTGCACATCTGAGATTTTTTTTCTACATGTATTTTCTATATGTATCATGTATTACTGTACAGTTCTTTAAACCACTTGCTCCATAATTAATCTTACTGGATTTAAATTGTTCTTTTGGTGGTTGTCTTCTCAGTATTTGTGTGTACTTGTTGATAAATAGCTATGTAATTGCTTTCAAGTTACTGCAAGTCTTTTGCTAGTTCTCAAACCAGAGACAATTACCTTTAAATTTCAGCACCCAAACAGAGCCACTCTTACTGTTTTATATTTTTCCTTCCGATCTTCTTTTACTCTGCATGAGTTTTGGTTTTGTTAATATACTAGTGACTACTGGATACAGAGAATTTTCTGCTCTTTACTTAATACTTTATTGTAGTCAACAGGTATTCATTTGGGTTGAGATACCAAATGCGTGGCGTGCGTGCATGCATGTGTGTGTGTGTGTGTGTGTGTGTGTGTGTGTGTGTGTGTGTGTGAGAGAAGAGAGAGAGAGAGAGGTAAGGAAATATGAACAGGAAATAATCTAGGACTGTTCAGTTACACACCTGAGAATCTCCTAAATTTCAATTTGGTAGGAGTTAGTAATGACAGGAGAAATAGTTACATTTTCTTCTTATTGTCTCTGGTAAATATTGATGTAGGTTTGCCATTTTGGCTGTAACGAACATTACTGAAAATGAAAATTATTGCTTCTGGCATTCTCTTACAACACCAGCAACCTATATCCAAAGACTAATAGTAAACATGGTAGCACATGCCTGTAATCCCGTTACTTGCAAGGCTGAGGCAAGAGGATCACGAGAACAAGGCCAGCTGGGTCATTTAGCGAGACTGTATCTCAGAAAAGTAAATTAAGCCAGGTATGGTGGTGAATATCCCAGCACTTGGGAGGCTGAAGTGGAAGGCTCATCAGAAGTTTGAGGTCAGCCTGGGCTACACAGAAAGTTCAGGGCCAGCCTGAGCTACCAAGTGAGACCTTGTCTCAGAAAATAAGCAAACAAAAAAGGAAAGTAATAAAGGGCTGGGGATGTAGCTTAGTTCAATCTTTAGCAAGACATATATACTCACACATCAAAACTAACGAGACTAAAAATTTCAACATTATAGGTCTCTAATGACTTCAGTGGGAAAAGGAATAATGGTTTGAGTCACGTACCAGCAGCTATAGGAATTCCAACAAGATTATAAATTAGAGCAAAGACAAAATTTATCCGGATTCTCTTGACTGTCTTTCTTGATAAGTCAATACTCGCCACTACATCCAGAAGATCATTCTGTGAACAGAAATGTTGGCGATATTAGTGAGAGGCTCTAATTTTGTAGTACCTTTTGGATTTGATACTGTGCAGATCGAACATGATATGTACCTTAGAGTAGAGTCTGTGAATTCACTATAAACCTCAACTACTCTTCTACTTTGAGAGCCTTTGAAGATACTTTTCAGACATTATTTCTAGGACCTCAAAAATAATTTTAGGGTTATATACTGGTATGAGGATAAAATTATATTACAATAACTTCAGCAAGTATTTATTGAAGGTAATTTTATTATGAATATAGTCCTAAATCATATTCTTCACATTATAAGCTTATCATTCTCATTTACACTGCTTGATTGAGATAGCAGGTAATTAGTAAGAATTCCCAGGTCTTTATTATTAGGAGTACGGGAGTCAGGAAAGAATCACTGGGCTCAATAACCTTACACTATCACTATGTCAGGTTGTGTCACGTGCCACAGAGGTCAGACTGCAGGACTTACCCTTATCAAAACCACATCAGCTGCTTCGATGGCTACATCTGTGCCTGTACCGATGGCAATTCCAACATTTGCCATTGCCAGAGCTGGGGAGTCATTGATGCCATCTCCTACCATGGCTACACGCTTCCCCTCCTCTTGCAGTTGCTTTACCTTAGCAACTTTGTGGGAAGGCAGAACTTCAGCAAAAACCTTAGTAATACCAACCTACATGAGGAAAATAAATGCAGGTTATTGCATGAGCGCCTGAACCATAACTGACCAATAATGAGCCATCAAATTTCTACCCACCAGATGCCTATATTTAAAAGACTGTTCTCATCCAGTCATTATGTAGAGAAGTGAGCTTTCTTACACACTGGTGCGAGTGTATAAATTGGCATTGCCTTTCTGGAGGGCATTTGGCAGCATTTATCAAAGTGTGATCTAATAATCCCACTTCTGGGTATATTTTAGACAGACTCATACATATCCAAAGATGTTAAGGGTGTTTATTACTGCCTATTTGCAACAACAAGATTTTCAAAATTACCTAAATGTCCATCACGATGGGAATGGTTAAAGTAAATTTGATACATCCATACTACAGAATTCCATTCAGCAGCATACAGAGAATGAAGTAAGATTTTTTAATAATATTTTTAATTATTGGTTTTATTGGTACATTTTATATACACATCATGATCACAATCAACACTGAAAATTTGTACCAGTATATGACACGACTTGATTCTCATTTTTTCCCATTCCCCTGCCCACCCTACAAACCCCCAGCCCCGTATATACATAAGCTTTGTTTCTTTTTTTTAACCATTGCATTTTTTCCCCACACTACATACTCCTACTCCCCTTTACCATTTGAGTATGTTCTGTTTCATAGTATCTATCATAACTATAGAACTCATTTATATCATCAGTTTCTCATACCAGAGAAAAAAAATATGGTATTTACACATCTGTGACCTATTTATTTCACTTATGAGTATGTCCTTAAGGTATTCTATTTGAGTATAAATGACTCAAATTTATCATTCTTTATGGCAGATTAATGCTCCATTTTATAGAAAAACCCTATCTTCTTTATCCAGTCAACAGTTCACGGGCATTTGGGTTGTCTCCAAGATAGCTAGCACAAACTAAGCTGCTATGAACATGAATGCACACATGTCACTGGGATATGAATCATCTAATTTTTTCATATATATACCTAGCAGGGGAATAGCAGGGTCAAATGGGAGCTATAATCCTAGCTTTTTGAGGAATCTCCACACTAATCTCCACAGTGGTTGCACCAGTCTATATTCCCACCAACAGTGGAGAAGGGTTCCTTTCTCCCCGCAGCCTCACCAACATGTGTTGCTGGCTACTTCTGAGATAGCAGCCATTCTTTGTGGAATGAGATGGAAGCTCAGTGTTGTTTTCATCTGCATCTCTTGAACATTTCTTCATATGCTTCTCAGCTGCTTTTACTTCTTCCTCTGAAAAGTGTCCATTTCAGATGCCCATTTTTTAATTGGGTCTTTAAGTTTGAGGGCTGATTTTTTTAAAAACTCTTTGTACATTCTAAATAGTCCTTTGTCTGAGAAACTGCCGATAAAAATGAAGTAAGATTTTATGTTCACACATGAACAGAACTCTGACAAATAATTTTTGAAAGAGCAGCCTACTGAATGATCTGCACAAAATGAACTGATTTATGTTAAAAAGATCAGAACTACCCATTTGTATATGAGCATATATGCAGATAAAAATGGGGAGTGCCAAGAACTGAACAATGAGTATGAGAAAAAAATGTAACACTTTTTACATTCTTTATATTTTAATTAAAATTATTCATGTATTCCTTCTGTCATATACTAGATGCAGACAGAAAGTATTCCAAAGTAAAAAAGACTGAAAAATGCTGGAGATAGGATAAATGTGAGGGTGGGCCGGGGAGTTAGCTCAGTGCTTCCGGCGTCTGTCTTGCAAGCACACGGGCCCGGGTTCGACTCCCGGGTAACCACATACCATACTGGGCATGGAGACTCACCCCAGCAGCAACCAGTACCACATACCACAGTGCCGGGCGTGGTGGCTCACGCCTGTAATCCCAGCACTCGGGAGGCAGAGGCAGGAGGACTGCTGTGAGTTCGAGGCTGGCCTGGGTTACATGGTGAGTTTGGGTCACCCTGAACTACAAGGCAAGATTCAGCCTCAAAAAAAAAAAAAAAAAAAAAAAAGACAAATGTGGGCATCAACAGAAAAACATGTCAAAGTGGTACAGTAGGAAAACAGTTCCATTTGTGTTGCTCAAGGCAGAGTAATCTGCAGCGAGCTATTGTCCACTTTAGGCATGAGATCCTGAGAGTCTGGATTAGGCTGGCAACACTGGTGCAAAATATGATCAATATGTCACAGGATATATGAACAGAAACGGAGGCACATTGTCACTCAAGTATCCCATGAGCTAAGCAAATATGTTTTTACTTATGCTAGTAACACACAAAGTACAAAGTCCATCCAGCATAGCATGTTAATTCTTCTGTGAGTAACCAGATATTACTACTTGGTGATAATGAAAATAATGGGCAATGTGATTTTCTTAGCATTTGAGTACAAGAAACAATCTATACAGGAAGAATTCCAAGTTATTGCTTGCCTTTCCTCCAACAACTAAGCAAACCACTTACCTGAGAAGCAATAGATCTAGCTGTCTTACTGTTGTCTCCAGTCATCAGAACTACTTCCAAGCCCATGGATTTCAGAATATGAACAGCCAGTTCTGCTTCAGGCTTCACTGTATCGGCAATGGCTATCAAGCCACACAGTTCATCTAATACAGCAGCAGCAGGAAGGAAAAAGTTGGAAACATGAGAAAGTACAATAATATTTTAATGTAAATTTTTAGAAGTAAACTTTGTTTAGTTGTTTAGTATTTGGCTTAGCTCAAAACACCTCTGAGCCCACACACACTTTATACCACAAACCGTGTAACAAATTTCCATATTTGGTTGTAGAAATTTCAAAGAGCAAGGTAGAAGTAATTAAAGAATGTAGCAATAAAAAAATAGTTTAAAAAACTTAGTGGCTATTAAAAGACAATATTCTTTAAGCAGGCAGGTATTTACCAATAATTACAAATATTTTTAGTAAATGTAAAGGCAAATGACACTAAAAACTAATACTTTTTTTAAAGAAGAAAGTGAATGGAGATAAAACTGGTACTTAACATAAGGAAAATTACTACCAATTTCACTTTGTATTCAAGCTGCTTTTGAAAAACCTTCCTGACTTATAAGCCTCTTAAAATTTACATAAAACACTAACTGAGATCATAACACAGAGTTATAGAATACACAGGGAAAACGTTACCATCAACTGCCACCAGTACTGCAGTCCGTCCTCTTCTTTCATGCTCGGTCATGTAATCATCTACATCATTAGTAATGATGAGACCATTTCTAACCATCCACTCGCGGTTACCAATGAGGACTTTGTACTGCTGAGTATTAAGAGCATCTGAAAGTAAGTATGGAGTAACATTTAGTGAGCTTATTTAATCTTTATAACAACTTTGTGAGGCAAGTTATTCCCATCTAATTTTGCAGTCATCTCAGTGCATTTTTTTTTTTTTTTTAGGTTTTTTGAGACAGGGTCTCGCTTTGTAGTTCAGAAATTCTCCTGCCTCTGCCTCCCCAGTGCTGGGATTACAGGCATAAGCCACTACATCTGGCATTGTTGTATGTGGTTACCAGGGATCAAACCCAGGATCTTGCACTTGCAAGACAGTCACTGGAACTACTGAGCTAAAACCCCAGCCCCTCACTTTTTTTTTTTTTTTTTTTGAA
>PVIR01035581.1:0-16379 GCA_004026965.1 Petromus typicus | reverse complement strand
GTGGTAAAAAAAAAAAACTGCATGGTATTGGCAAATTAACAGACCTGAGGATCAATGGAGTAGACTAGAAGATCCAGAAACTACTCCAGATACACTGAGCCAGATACTCTCATCTCCAGATACTCTCATCTTTGAGAAAGGAGCCAAAAATCCTCAATGGAGGACAGATAGCCTCTTTAACAAATGGTGCTGGAGAAAATGGGCTTTAACTTGCCAAAGGCTAAAACTAGATCTAACTCTTTCACCGTGTACCGAGCTATAATCAAAGTGGATAAGAGACCTAAATATTAAAACAGACACTCTAAACCTGTTGCAAAACAGGTTAGGTAAAACTCTCAAAGACATGGCTTAGGGAAAGATTTCATGAACAAAACTTCTATAGCACAGGAATTGCCAGAAGAAATCAACAAATGGGACCTCATTCTTTTAAAAAGCTTCTTCACAGCAAAGGAAACCACCAACAGTGCAAAAAGGCAACCAACAATGTGGGAAAACAATCTTTACCAGCTGTTTCTCAGACAAAGGGCTGCTATCTAGAATATATAAAGAGCTCCAAAAAATCAGCCCACCCAAATTTAATGACCCAATTCAAAAATGGGCATCTGAAATGAACAGATACTTTTCAGAGGAAGAAGTAAGAGCAACTAAGAAGCATATGAAGAAATGCTCAACATCAGTAGTCATTTGAGAGATGCAGATGAAAACAACATTGAGATTTCATCTCACTCCACATAGAATGGCTGCCATTTCAGAATCAGCCAACAGCAAATGTTGGCGAGGCTGCAGAGAAGAAGGAACACTTCTCCACTGTTGGTGGGACTGTAGACTCGTACAACCCCTATGGAGATCAGTTTGGAGATTCCTCAAAAAGCTAGGATTGGAGGTCCCATTTGACCTGGTCATTGCCCTGCTAGGTATATACACACAAGAATTAAAAGACTCATATCACAGTGACATATGTGCACCCATGTTTATAGCAGCCCAGTTTGTGATTGCTACATCTTGGAAACAACGCAAGTGTCCATCAACTGGAGACTGGATAAAAAAGCTGTGGTTCTTCTACAGAATGGAGTATTACTGTGCCATAAAAAATGATAAGTTTGAGTCATTTCTACTTAAATGGACATACCTTGAGGATATCCTCATAAGTGAAATAAATAGGTCACAGATAGGTACTTATGGCATCTTTTCTCTGGCATGAGAAAATAAAGATGTAAATGAGTCCTAGCATTGTATGTTATGTATTGTGAAATAGAAAATGCTCAGTGTAAAATAGGGTGAAGGGGTAAAAATGATGAGATTGTAACAAAATAGTAAGGAAAGAAATTTTATGTATATAGGGGGGTGGTAGGGTAGGTAGGGCTCTGGGAAAAAATGAGAATTAAGTTGTGTCTTATACTGCTACAAATCCCCATTATGGAGTGCAACCATGATGCATATATGTAATGTACCAATAAAGATTAAAAATTAAAAAAAAAAAGAAAGAAGCCCGATTCAATTGAAAAAGCAACACTTTAGAGATATATAACAATTGATTTGGGCCATTAATTAGAAAATACAATACAATAAAAGAATAGCCTTATATGTATATTGAATGAAACTAACTGTAGTTGGAGCCTACAAGAGTGACAGTTACATCTCCTTGTGTATTATTAGTCTAGGCTTTTCCATATTGAACAATGGCAAATGACTTTTTCAAGGTAACTGGTTATGATTATTGCATTATTCTTTGGACAAGGCTAATTTCTTTAATTAAAAAACAGAGCTCATTAATCAAGTCTACTTTTTGGTATGCCAGTCAAAATACTCAGAAATAGCTACATTAATTTTAAAAAATCACAGTAAGTTCTAACTATATAATGACTACAATAATTTTAATTTTGATGCATATAATGTCATGTTTAATGAAGTTTGTATATTAAAAAGTAACATCATTCTACATAGACCATCTCAAACTATGCCCAAAATGAATTGCTTAGTTTGAGAAGTAAAAATATCATTCCATACTAATTAAGGTTATTTCTGGTGTTTTAATTGGCTTGGGCTTAGTATTATTAAATGGCTGAGAGTTTTGACATATTGTTAATGTTAATTTGACTAAGGGATCTTTATTGTTTCACTCAAAACTAAATTGCTCTCTGAGAATTTACTTAGACTCCAAATTGTCTTAGGTTACATCATATAATTGTTCAGATTGCTTTAAGCAAAAGGAGGAGTGTGGAGTCAGTATGCCCAAATTAAGAATGATGAGTCTAGAATATTAAGCAATGCTTCAATTCCCTAATAACTTATGTTAAAGAGTTATGTATTTCTTGAAACTACTCTTTATTAAACAGAGAAGCCCTAGACATTTTATTTTAGAACACTAACAACTCACCCCTAGTTGATATGAAAGAGCGCCATCTCAACATGGACTGGAGCATCAAAGGGTCAAGAGAGAATGGATTACACTCCACAGTGGGGATTGTGATCATGATGTGTATATGTAACATACCAATAAATATTTCAATTTAAAAAAAGAAAGAGAACTGATTAATCAAAGTAAATGGAAGGATGTTGACGATGGTAAGATGCCAGATCTTGAAAAAATCCATGGATTTAACAGGGCAATGAGTAATTTTCTATGGAAAATGATTTTCTGTGGAAGATGACTTGCTCTCCCAATCTGTTTTAAATCAGCACATGAAGTTATATTTGCAAAAAACTCTCTCCTTTACTTTTTATTCTTACAGCTATTTTATTATTATCAGTTGCTTTCGGATAAAATCCAAACTTCTTAGTTTTTGCTAGGCTCGCAAATAATTTTGCCCATATACACTTATTCAGCTGAGATTTTGTTTCTTCCTTCATACTCTACCTCTTTTGTTGTAGCTTCTCTGTCATTCTTCCTAGTTCCTCAACACAATGTGTCCTCTCCTGCCACAA
Organism: Petromus typicus; assembly: GCA_004026965.1. Lineage (NCBI taxonomy): Eukaryota > Metazoa > Chordata > Mammalia > Rodentia > Petromuridae > Petromus > Petromus typicus. Next base: position 13,454 of record PVIR01035581.1, on the reverse strand, counting down.
AGTCTTTGCACAATCTTTACTTGAAATACCAAAAACACTCCCCATTAGCATACAAACTGTCCGAATTCAATTTCACTCCAGCATTACAGCATTTCAGAGCAATATGCATCCCTTTTCAATAGCAGTTTGCATAATTGTAATTTTTATAACTTACTTGAATATACAGGTAATGCTAGTCCATTTCACTAGAGTGTAAGGTGCTCAGGGATATGTCTGTTTTGCTGATCACCTCCTAAGTCACATCTCATAGTAAGGATTCAGTTAATCCCATTTACTTAGTTAACTCTATTTCTGCTGTAATGGCTTCTCCAACTGTTGCTATATAATGTGCATAGCTATTCCATTAAGATAGAGAAGAGCAATATAGTAATTAGAAAAGATGATATTGTACTTTCTGTGCTATGACACAATTTTTCCTGTGATAAAAAGGGGACTTTTAGATGGGCTCAGGAACCAAAGGAATGTTAATTTCCATGATGAAAATTATAGCTTGCCTGATTAGTCTTTGTCATTACTTAATGACCAAGAAAAAGGTGACAAAGAAGGCAGAATTCAATGTGGGAGGGACAGTTTCAAAGAGCAGGTTACATTACATTATTAAATCTAACGTTATGTACCAATACAATTTAAAAATATTCCAACAATGTAAAATGCCATGAGAAAACTTTACTATCTGAATCTATAGGAAAAGAAGATTAAATCCTTAAAGACAAAATAAAGCAAAAAAGTCTCTGATAACCCCCCAGAGGAAAGCAAATATGTCTCTGATAAGCCTCCCAGAGAAGGATATGGATTAGAGAAATTGAACCTGAGGCTTAAGTATAAAAATACGGAAACTTCTTTAGAAAATAAAAATAGAAACTTATACTTGTCTCTGTAGATAATGATTTAAGGGAAAAGGGACAAATTGTTTAATTTTTAAATTTATTTTGCATTAATGAGGATAACTGTAGAAATGAGCTTAGGAAAATCTCCCTAGTCATTGATTAAAACACAGAAAATGTTTTTTAAAAGCTACACTTCCAGTGATGATTAAATACTCTAGAGTCAAAATCATAAAGCACTGCCTGTCTTTCCTGTTACACTTCTTCTGCTGTGTACTGTATAAGAAAGGTAGCCAAGAATGGAAGCTGCACTTATCACTCAAAAGTTAGAACATATCCAGAGGCTGAAGGAATGAAGTCAGTCGAGGAAAAAACAAACCAAAATATTTGACCATGTAGACGGTATCTTCAGAGATAACCATCAGTTTTGTTGTATTCTAATTGTAACTGTTATCAACTACACATTAATGACACTGATAAACAAGAACATAATTAGAAGTTTCAAAAACACATTTACTGAAATTATATTAAGATTGTGTCCAGAGAAACTGTGAAATTAGAAAGAATATCAAAATTCCAATAAACAATGTAAAACATCAATAGTAGACTTTAAACATGGAAAAAAAGAATTGAAGGAAGATGAAAAGACAGTACTAAGTAGCTGAATTATTAAGGAAAAGAAAAGTAAATGACTTATTTCAACATCACCAAACAACAACAAGGAAGAAAATCACTAATAAAAATTACATGCAATTAATACACTAAGAAAAAAATAAGATAATAAAAGCAGCCTGGATGTATAAATTCAATTATTAATGATTTTTAATTTCATAAGCTCTACTTTCTGAAACATATTTGAAATAGGAAAACAATCACAAGTTAATGAAAACAATAAGTAAAAATCACATCTTAAGAAATAGAAATCTAAATCACAAGTAGTTATCTGGGTTTATTTTTATTTTTAATGTGTTTTATTGGTACATTTTATAAACACAATATGATTACACTAAACATTGAGAATTTGTACCTGTACATGACACATCTTGATTTTCACTTTTTAAAATCTGGGTTTATTTTTAAAAGAAGTAGGAATTTAACATAAGTAATGTTAAATAAAAGTTACTAAACTACTTTGCTCCAAGTACTTGACAGACATTTCTGATTATAAATCCTTGTAGAGTAGAAATGAATGAATAATCTTGCTGTAATCCCTCACTTATGCCTCTTCCCCCTCTCTGTCTCTCTGTCTGTCTCTCTGTCTCTCTCTTTCTCACACACACACACACACACACACACACACACACACACACATACACATACACACACACACACACACACGTGCACACCCATCAAAAATTCCTGAAAATATTCAGAAGTGACTACAAGGCAGGTGGATGATATGCTCCTTTAATCTCAGCTACTTGAGAGGTTGCAGCAGGAAGATCACAAATTCAACACCAGATTGGGCAGTTTACCAGGAGTGCCTCAGATAAAGCACAACAACGAGAGGGGACGTAGCTCTCTGGTAGAGTGGCCTGTGGGTTTGATACACTGTAGGAGGGACAATATCAAAAATATTGATATTGACAATATTGAAAAGAAAGGGGAAAGAATCTCTGAGTCCATGATTAGCACTATATTCTGTCAGTACTGTGACTGTACTAGTCAATATAGTTTGTTACCAATATCAAATGAAATATAAATACTAGATTAGAAGAGACAAAATTATTATTTGCAAATGTCCTATATACATATCCAGAAAATACATGAGTTATAATAAAAATAAGATTCTATGGTGTAGCTGGTTACATACATAATGTACAAAATTGAACTATTTAATGTATGTTAATAATAAAAATGTGGCAATAAAGAGAAAAGAGATTTATTTCCTATTGTTGACACAAGGATGATATTCTTTTGATGAAATTAGGAAATGACAGGCTACGTAAATAAGTACTTTAAACTTTACCAAATTGCATCAAGGAAGGTTTGAATAAAGCAGAACATTCAGCTAGAATAAAGCAAATCATTTACCTGATCTTTAAATAGTACACTGGATCTTCATATTCTCATATCAGAGAAAAGATATGATATTCAAACATCTGTTACCTGTTTATTTCGATTATGAGGACGTTTTCAAGGTACATCCATTTGTGTGAGAACATGAAGTTGTAAATGAGTTGTAGTATGTATAGTTGATATTGTGAAGTGGAAAATATTTAAAAAGAAGGAGTGTAAAGATAAATAACAAGGGGAAAATGAGTGGTAATAATAAAGAAAAGAAGAAAACAAAGATTGTGTATATGGGGGATGGGGAGATGCAGGGTAGGGTGAAAAAGGAAAAAATGAGAATCGAGTCACGTCATATTCTGGTACAAATTCTTAATGTTGAGTGCGATTATCGTGTGTATTCATAATGTACCAATAAATGTAATTTTTAAAAAGTACACTGGTTCAATCTGTGTAATAAAGGAACCAGTATGTCCCACCATGATATTTGCCTTTTCAAATGAATGTATAAGAAGTGTGTGTCTCATATGTGTGCCATGTGTGTACGTGTGAGTGTGTGGAAGTGGATGAGGGGATAATAAGCATGAGAATTGCACTGATTGGACAAAATAAGGCAATAAGCAAAAACCAAAAGCTGGCTTGGAAAGTAATATGTTAAAATTTGCACGAAAATACTAAGATTGTTCAGCAGTATATTTTCTAATATAACAGAAGAAAAGATATTCCAGGTAATAGTCCATAAAAACCTTAATTATTTGATTCTAGAACTGGGAAAAACAGAAGAATTAATGAAATATTTTTTAAAAACTCTAGACACAGCATCAAATATTGAATAAGTATACAATAAGGATTTTATATCCAATAAATTATGCAACTTTGTATGGAGAAAAATTTTAAAAATTACTGTGTGCTTTCTGCCATTTGAGCTGCAAGAACTGTTCTATTAAAATTGTTAAATATAATTATTTAAAAGAACTGAAGGAAAGTATGAATGATTTATTTGCATCATCCTCAAGGGAGCAAAACATTTCTAACTAAAAGAATGCTAGAATATATGTTAAATTTGAGGTCACTAATTAAAATATTCAACAGAATATAAATAAAAAGGGTTTTGTAAAGAGATTAATGATGGCTAAAATAGCATATGAAAATAGCATCATATTTATGAAGGTACACATAAAAATATATTTTGGACAAATTATTTTATAGATTGTAAGATACAAAGGCTGGATATGAAAAAATTCAAAAAAGGACACAAATTTAGTACAATGAAAAGTGAAATGTATCTGGCAAATGATTTAATTATATTTCACTAATAACAATATTTAAATGAGGTAATTAAATCCATTTTATGGGGAAATTGCTATCTGCAAAGTTGAAAAGTTTGTTCATATTTAAATAAGTCAATTAAACAGGATATAGTTGAGACAACAGGGAAAACTTCCATGTAGATTGTAAAGCATCATTAATTTTGCTGCATTTGGCAATGATGTGACTATAAAGAAGTGTCTTCATTATGTACTAAGCACAGACTGAAATAAAACGGTGGGACAGGATGATGCCCATGTTTCCTTTACTATATCAGAAAGAATAGAGAAAAATGTAAAAATGTTCAAGTTATAGCTATGTGACATATAACATATCGAAGTCCATTCTATTAGTTTCTCCTCTTAGGTGACTTTGAAACTTTCCATGATACAGAATTTTTAAAATTAAAGTTATTGGTATATTTTAGGAATGTATTAGGATCACATTCCTCATTGGTGGTTTATACCTGTACATATCTTGATTGTTATTTTTTCCCATTGCCCTGCCCTCCCTGGAATCCCCACTGCCATCTATACATAAGCTGTGCTTTTTTTTTTTTTTCCTTTTTACCATTCAAGTTTTTCTTTCCCTTCTTTGCTTTACCCTGCCCCCACCCAATGACCATTTCCCTTTGAACATTTTTTTTTCCACTTCACACACATGTCATACATTTTGGGCCTCATTAACACTTTCAGTTTCTCACACTAGAGAAACGACATGGTATTTATACATCATGATAGAGAGTTGTATTAGTTAACCTTTCTGTTGATACAATTCAATGTCCTGCAGTCACAACTGCATGGAGAAGTTTAATGTGTGTGGTAGACCAAAGATGCTTAGTTCCTGACAAGTAGAAAGCAAACCAGGGGAAAAGACCAGCGACCACATAGAATACCCGAGGTGACATCTCCAGGATCCACACGGACCCACTGTAAGATGTGTGCTCTACTGGTCCTCATATTCATCAGTCCCCTTATCCATCAAATTTCAGCCTTTATCATCTTGATACTCAGACACATCTCCTTAGACCATACTTAGAATCCAAATAAACAAAGTTAATATTTCTTTCTAAAATGATAATACTATATTGCATACAACCAAAAATATGAAAATCACTTCCCCAAAGATTCAGAAGTCATTACCCTGTTTTAAAAGCCTTGTCAAAAATCTCCTCTGAGATGCCAGGCAAACTCCTGCAATTTCTGACACACCCCAAAGGGATTTTTTTGTACCTGAACAGAATGCTTTGTTTTTTATCATAGTGATAATCTCTCCAGTGCTTACATCACCCGCGGTCCCAAATTCCCACACACTTCATTGTAGGCCTAAATTTAACTTTTGAAATTTTTCCAGTCTATTTTTTTGTCCTCTCTCCCACTTTCACCATACATTTGTCTAAAAGAAATCAGTAATAGCTACAGCACCATGTGAACACTGAACTGCCTAGAGATTTCATTTGTAAGACCAATTAGTGTGCTGTCTCTAACCTCAGTGTCCTGAAATTCTTAGGACATAGACAAGATGTAGACAGGGTTTTTGTTTGTATCTTTGTGTGCTTGTTTTTGTTTTGGTCAGAGTGTAAAAATCATGGCCCCTAGTTTGATTATAATTGCCAATGAAATCCTTGTTCCTAAAGTCTAAAGCTTACTGACCGTCACCTTCACTGCCCAAATTCTTATCAGATTTCTGGTTCTATGAGATCTGATAAGAATAATTCATCAACATTTGCTTACAACAGTTTTGAGCTTCTCTAGCTCACGCTTGCTTCAACTTTTCCAAATTCCTTCCACAAAGGATTTCCAAACTCTTCTGGGTCAAATGGTCAAAAATACTCATAGCAAAGGACTCACTTTTTTTGTCGATTTGGTTCTTTTTTGTTTGTTTGCTTTTGAGACAGGATTTCATTATGTATCTCAGGCTGGCCTTAAACTCACTATGTAGACCAGGATGGTCTGGGGTTCATGGCAATTCTCCGGCATCAGGCTCCCCAGTGCTGAGATTACAGGTAGCTGGCACCCATGACTGGCTTCACTTCTGTTATCAGTTTTCTTTCTCATCTGTTCCATTGCTGGCATACAGTGCCTCAGACCATGAAACAAAGGTGAAGTTTTATTTAGCTTATGATTTCAGGGATTCAGTTCATGATTAGCTGGCTGCAAGGCAGAAACATCATGGCAGCAGTATGAGGCAGAGTTTATGGTGCCTAGGAAGAACAGCAGGGGCAGGGACCATACAGTTCTCAAGGTCACATGGCCACGACTCACCCAGATACACATGGCAGTATCCCTCACTAATCCCTTCGGAAGCATACAAGCCACTTGAACTGAAAATTAAGCTTAATCGTCACAAGTTAAAATAATTTTTATTTACAACATATAGGTCCCTATGTGAAGAGAAATTGAGGGGGGTCTTGTATCTATTATCCAAATCGACATGGATGTTTATTTTAAAACTTGACCTTTGATGACATATCAGTGGCCTTTCATGCTGGTGCTTTTTGCTTTTATTTACTATTCACTTAAGGCTTTACCTGAAGCATCACTCAGACAGCATGCTAAGTACTCACTATCCTGGCCGTCAGTTGGGTAGGTGTCATTTCAACCAGGCAGTTCTTATGTTGAATAAATTTGATGATATTGTATTTTTTATATTTTTGTTATATTATCTTATAAAATTAGAAAATAAATATGTGATTTTTGCTCATTCTGTGTTTAAATAAGAAGACTGGTTTGTGATTAAAATCAGCTAGAGGAAGGGAAAAAGAAAAACACATATAAAGGTAAAAGTAATTACAAATACAGCAGGCTTATCAATGCAAGCCCTAAAGGCCAGAAGAACTTGAAGTTATGTATTTTCAGAGCTAAGAGCAAATAACTTCCAACCCAGATTAATTTATTAGCAGAGCTATCCTTCAAAACTGTTGCAGAAATAAAGTATTTCCATGAAAAAGACCAGCTCAGAAGATACATAAGTGCTAAACCAGCTCTAGGAAAAAAAAAAATACTTAAGAAAGTTCTTCACAGAAATCATGAATCAACTACAGCTAACAACAAAGAGGAAATTAGAGAGGTTAATGGATAAACAGCAACCAACAAATATGGAATGCAATGACAGGAAATCAGCAACACAACTTAGTAATATCTCTCTGTGTTAAGAGCTTCTACTGCCCAGTGCAAAGATACAGACTGGCCAACTGGATCAAAAAATAGAATGCAACAGTTTGTTTCAGTCAAGAAATTCTTCTTCTCCAAAAAGAGACTTATAAATGAAAAATTAAAGGATTAAAAACATGTTATGTACCAGGACCTCCAAAGTAGGGGTAGTGATTCTAATATCAGACATGGCAAACTTTAAGCAAGAACACATTAGAAGAGAAAATGAATGTCACTACATACTAGTTAATGGAACAATCTGAAAAGAATATTGATAAACATAAATACTGATAACTGAAGCTCTTATCTTCATAAAAAATGTTGATAATAAAAGGTGGAATAAATACTAATACAATTATAGTGAGGAAGTTTAACATTCCACTTCACAAAGAAGTAGATCAACTAAACAAAAAGCCAATAAAGAAATTTCGGACTGGAACCATAATCTTGAATGTATGAACTCAATGAATATATAGAGAGTATTCTATCCTTCAATGGCAAAGTATGCATTCTTTTCTATGGAACATGATATATTTTCCAAAGTACATCACAGACTAGTCTGTATAAAAAGAAATTACCCGTTTTTTGGAATCTTTTTTAAAACATTTTTTAATTGAAATCTATATCGGTACATACAAACATCATGATTGCACTCAACAATGAGAATTTGTACCAGCATATGATGCAACTTAATTCTCATTTTTTCCCATAGCCCTACCCACTCTACCACCCCCATATACATAAACTTTGTTTCCTTTCTTTTTTGTTATAATCTCATTATTTTTCCTCCCTTACCCTATTTCCCTTTGAGTATTCTCTATTTCACAATATATAACATACATTCTAGGACTCATTTACATCTTTAATTTCTCAAACCAGAGAAAAGATGTGACATTTACCTATCTGTGACCTATTTATTTCACTTATGAGGATATCCTCAAGATATGTCCATTTAAGTATAAATGATTCAAATTTATCATTTTTATGGTAGAGTAATACTCCATTCTGTAGAAGAACCACAGCTTTCTTATCCAGTCTCCAGTTGATGGAAATTTGGGTTATTTCCAAGATTTAGGAGCTAAATTACCCCTCTTGCATACTATAATTGTTTAGCTTGCTTTGCCTGCATTACATGTTGTGCCCACATGCTGTGGTTTATCAGCAGGAAAGACAAGAAGGAGAGAAAAGTGAAGAAGGGCAGGAAGGTTAGGAAGATAGAAAGAATAACCAGATAGCGCTGGGGTGACACTTTCCTTTCTACTTGTACACTATATAACTGAGCCTACAAAAATAAAGTTTGCCTTTAGTCTGCAAAGATTTCTCGTCCCCTGTGCTCTGCTTTTCTGTCCTGTAATTCTTCTGGATTCAAAGCATTCTGGATTCAGTCAGCAGAAACCATAAGTATAGATTAGAAAATCCTCAGCAAGATGTGAACAAATAGAATGCAGAAAATTATTAGAGATCAAACATCATAATGTAGTAGACTTCATCCCAGAGATGCACAGATGATTCCACATACGTAAGTCAGAAAATGTAGTATATTACATAAGTAGAAGCAAGGTTAAAAAACCTCATAGGAGCATATCAAAAGGTGTCATAAAGGCTTTTGAGAAAATCCAACACATTTTTATGATTACAAAAACCCTAAGAAAATAAGTATAGAAAGACTATACCTTAATAAGATAAAAACTGTATGTAACAAACTATTAGCCAGTGTCATTCTAAATAGGAGAAAAACTAGTTATTCTCCTAAATTCAGGAGGAACAGAAGGATATTCACAATATACTGTATAAGCATCAAGAAAGGCTATGAATGAATTCACAATAGTTGGAAATGTCGGTTTGATGCCTGATTCTAATAATAATTCTACATGAAGAAATAGAAGGACATCATAAGAGTAGGCAAACAATGAATATGAAAAAAACTAAGCAATTCCATGAAGTTCTGGGTTGGAGAGTTGTTTGGGTGAAGCTAGGTGAGATTCTGCTCAGGTGTCTTTAGTAAGGAATGCAGGCATGTACTGAAGTGGAGGAGAGGAGAAGCTAACATCTAGGAATTACATACCTGTCTCTAAACAGAACTGAAAAGCAGCAGCTTTATGTAATACTGACCAAGGTAGAGAAGATATGAAAATCTGAGAAAAGAATAATGGTCCATGATGGAGCACAGTCTTATGAAAAGAAGGAGCTGCTTTCTACACATTTTGAGAAACAAAGTGAGATCTCATGGTGCAAACATTAATATCATTTGGCACCATAACCGCAAAACAAGCTTAACAGTCATATTGTTACATGGTTAGTTATAATTAAGAGATTTGATGTATTTTAGATAAACATGTAACATCTGGATTATTAGATTGTTCAATTAACACTTATATAGCAGTCAATAAAATTTTTTATTAAAATCTTTGCTTCATTAAAAAATGAAAACAAAGATGGAATTCATTAATGAAGGCAAAATGAGATGGGATTTGCTTACCCAGACTCAAAGCCTCCCTAAAATCAGAAACCTGAGTTAATTCCACTTATATATCAGCTTCTTTTACACTCAGGACAAGTTGTAAAACCCTCTGTGGAACTAACTTTGGCAATAATCATATACTGTGTGTAGTCATTAGTCTGCAGGCTACAAAACAGGAATCTTATTGACTTGGGTTTTGTGCACTGAAAAACAAACCAGGCAATTTACAATAGAATTGTGTGTGCATGTACAAAGCCTTTGTAGCAGGCAGGGATAACTATATCTGAGAAGCACAACTGTGACTAATACCCAGCCACTCAAATATGTATGTGCAAAAAGTTAATTCAGACCGGAAGTATCCCTGGTTGTCCCTTACTTCTAGGAACTGTTGTAGGATCCAGTGTGGTGGGTTTAACTGCTTTTGCTCTTATCCATTTGGTCTCCTGTAGCCCTTATACCTCAAAATACCTATCTGACTCCTCAAGTGCTAGTCTGAGTGGCTAAGTGAATGCTCAGCTCCCTTTACTTACAACAGAAAATAACTTTCATTCTGGCACCTACTTATGTCAACATTAATTTCCTATTACTTTTTGCCTGTGTTGACTTTTGTTTCTCCTGATCTTTGCTTAGTCTTCATTGTGATGCCCATTCTTACCCACGACTAAATAATTTAGTGGAGGTAATGACATATATTCAAGTTTGAACTTTCCAGACAAACACCCAGTAAAACAGGTTTGCTTCCCACACCCAGTCTCCCTTTTGCTCCAAAGCGTAATCATGATTCCTTTACACATACCATTTTTTACACTTTTTTTCCCAGGATCTCTGTACATTCCCTCTCCTTGCACAACTGCATAGGATGTATTTGGTAAATAGTTACCTTATGTCTCTTTATTACTGTTGTGATTAATTTTGCTTTTCAGTACTAGATAAATCTTCCTAATTTAGGTTATAATAACCTAAATTTCTAGTTAAAACAAATTAAAACAATCAACACTATAAATGTTTCTATGATAAATGTAATTTCTCAAACTATACATTAAGTTCTTCCATGAACTCATCCTTACATTTAGAAAATTTATTTCCTATTAAAATTCAGTATACCACATATTCAAAACTTAGTTTGATTTTATCCCATACCTTAATAATACATCATAATTTCTAACAAAACTCTTCATCACTTTTCTCTACCTAATTGTTGGTGATTATGTGTCTGTTTTTAGCTACTTTCCTTGCCTCACAATATCACCATACCCTTAAATTCAGTTTATGTCTATCTAACAAAAAAATTTCACCAATGGTACAAGAAACACTATAAAAAATTAAAATAGTAGAACATTATATGAAGAACTTGAAATGTAAAGAATCACACAGAGAAATGTTGTCTCAGATTTATTCTGTGCATTTTAAGGAACACAAAGTATATATTCTGATAATGAAGATGACATCAAAATAGTGTAGTTACTCAGTTTGACTATAATTTTATTAGCTTGAAGCGTATAGTATTTACATACTGATTTCTCCCAAAATAGATGATTTTGAATCCCTAGCCAATCCTTTTCATTACTTTTCTGAAATTGATCAATTTCATCCCTGGCTTGTTTGACAGTCAACAAGGAAATTGAATTGCATCAGGACAAGTAAATGGGTTTCTACTCCTTTTTCTACTTGAAAGAAAATACTTATTTGTAGCACAAATAAATAACACACATGTCCATTTCCACAATACAAAAATTCTTTGAAGAATTCACTCAACTAGAAAATATACTGGGAATCAGAGACTACACAGAGCTGGAAAATGTATTTGGATAAAAATAAATCTAACACTGTCCATACCTGTTTATTCTTTATATAAAGGACAGCTATGACACCAAAAGTTCTAGTTATTCCAGGTGTTTCATCATCACTTGGCTGGGTGGGGTGGCAGCAGAAATCTACAGGATTTCTGGAATATTTTTCTAATGTTATTTGTTTGATACTGCTTTTATTCTTATTGAAAGAAAATTAGAAGGCATAATTAATAATAGTTCCAATTGCATAGTTAAATTCTGGTAGCATATAATCTGATAAATTTCTATGATGCATGCCTTTTAAACAATAAAACCAGCAGTTTATATCTACTTTTCAATAGGAAAAATGAATGACAGAAACAATACAAGGGACAGGAGAGAAGAGTTGCGGATAGGGCCGGGGGTTTAGCTCAGTGGTTCTGGCGCCTGTCTTGTAAGCTCAAGGGCCCAAGTTCGATCCCCCCTGTAACCACAAACAATACTGAGCATGGAGACTCATGGCCAGCAGCAACCAGTACCACATACCACAGTGCCGAGCGTGGTGGCTCACGCCTGTGATCCCAGCACTCAGGAGGCAGAGGCAGGAGGATTGCTGTGATGTGGGTTTGAGGCTGAACTCAGGGCCAGCCTGAACCACAAAAGCGAGACCCTGTCTCAAAAAAAAAAAAAAATAGTTGCGGATAGTATGCTATTATTTGGTATTTATACTACCTATGAAGCAAGACAGTATTAAAGTCTAACCAAAACAGACTTTTGAAAGTTGCAAATACATATTCCCAATTGTAGGAAAACCACTAAAAATGGTAGAAATCAGTTATAATTGATATAATAAAGAAAAAAAATTAAAGCATATAATGAAAAAATAAAACTCTGAATATAGAAAAATATAAACAAGCAATAAACACAAAGGCCACAAATAGATGACAACAAACATGGTAGATATTACTTCACTTATACTTGTATCACTTTAAATTCAGTGGTATAAATATACGAGTTTCAACGTGGATATTGTCAGAAGGGTTAAAGCATAAGATTCAATTATATTTCAAGAAAGCAAGTTTAACTAGGAAGACATATACAGATTAAAAGAAGAAGTGGATTTCCAGGGTTTGGCTTGTCATGTGTAGAGCTTGTATAGTAGCACTGTTCCCTAACTACTAAAACGTGCACAAACTGAGAAGTCAGTAAGTTATCTTGACTCTAGTAAAGGACAAGCACAGGGAAAACCACCGGTGTAAAATTCAGTTTTAGGTCAATGCCATTGATACTCCCTGGAGTGGAAATACATGGGTATGACCCTCACTAAGAACAGAGCTGGGTCAAGGTTGTCTGAACTGTAATTAGCAGATTGCTTGAGGATCAACATTAACAACACAGAGTTGTAAACTCCAGGAAAACCCAGTCTTATCTCGGAGAGTGATTACATTTTTGTCAGTTTTACTTACAGGAGATTTACTAGATACTCGCAGCAAGGACTAGAAAAAAAAAAACTCCAAACTTTTAGCTAAGAAAGAATAAAAAGAATTACTTTTAAATACACTAAAATGTACTGTTTTTTTTTTTTTCTCTGTAATATCCATCCCTTAGAGAAAATATTTGTGCCAAGCCTGTTTTGGCTTTTTATCAAAGTATAAATTACCTAGTGAAGGGACATATACAAATGCAACCCCACAGTGATTTGGCTTCATCTGAATGAAAAGCGAAATTAAAAGTCTGAAAGGCACAGGTGAACTTCACAGTCTTGTGGCTTAAGCTCAACAAAAGCCCGAGAGTTAATCATAGGGCTACAGAATGCTTCAGACAACCCACACTTCCCATCACATTAAATCATTATTTAGTTATTTACCCAGTACATCATGTCTTCCTTTCAACAACAAAAACATATAAAACATACAAAAGGGGAAAAAAA
>PVIR01035579.1:5103-16422 GCA_004026965.1 Petromus typicus | reverse complement strand
CCACAGGCGTGAGCCACCACGCCCGGCACTGTGGTGTGTGGTACTGATTGCTGTTGGACGTGAGTCTCCACACCCAGTATGGTATGTGGTTACCAGGGATCGAACCCGGGTCCTTGCGCTTGCAAGACAGGCGCCAGAACCACTGAGCTAACTCCCAGCCCACTATGCCCTTTCTTGTTCCAGTGTGTCCCTCCTTCTAACCAGGCCTGGGTTTCTAACAGCACAGGAAGCTACAGATTCACTGATGATCATAGCACCACCATAACCCACTTACCTTCTGAAACCCTACCTCTGCACACATCTAAACCATAATGTACATTATCAGCGACGATAGTATGAGTTTAAGGAAAATTAAAATCAGGGAGAATAAAAAAAGACTTTTCAACAAATTTTACAGGTTCATTTTTGTTCTTTGTTAGAATTAGTATCACCAAGTAAAACTGTGTTCATTTTCTGAAATGTATTTACTACAAATCTTTATTTGAGCAAGTCATAAAGTGTACTCAATTATTGTTGTTAGTTGCTAGTTTACAATGGATTATAAGTCAGGTTCTAAAAACGTGAATTGAAAGATGTTACAGTGACAACAAACTACATCGTGGTGAACATTGCAGTTTTTCTTTCCGAAGTATTAAAATTCTGGACATGTTTCCAAGCAGTCTTGTCTGTGCCCTTCTTAGAGCCCAGTGAAATTTTCTCATCATGGGTACCTAATTACTGCCTGGTTTATTTGGAGAGGAGTGGTGTGTCTGTGAATACTTGATTTCAACTCCTCTGGTCTTTGATGCAGAGACTGTGAGTGGAAATTCTCCTGGTAGTCACTTATTATTATTCTTAGTACATTCAATAAAATATACCAAGAAATTAGCTTCAGTCTCTGGGTTGGGATAAGGGGACATAATAAAAGCATTCTACTGTAAAGTTTACATTAATTTACCTAAAATATTTTTTAATTTAAGGAAATTAGACAATAACATTGAATTCAAAGCTCTATAGCTTCAAAGAGGTTCAATGTAAGCTGACATTTTGGAATGGAATTTTTAAAAACCAAAGTTTAGGTTAATATTTTAGGTTAACTTTTCACATTATCTAAAACCATTTTTATTTTGAATTTCCTTCATTAATCTTCTAATGTTGCATAGCGGTAAAATTAAATCTTTATTCCTTAGTTCAAGAATTTAAATTTTGCATAAGTTAATGGTTCATAAAACTTATGTAGCATCTTAGAAGTCGATGTAAGAAGAAGTTTACAACATACAAGTCAATGTCTTTCTAAGTCCACTCCTTCTTTTAAGTAATTATGAGTCTCAAGATATGCAAGGATAGTTTCAATTACTCACATTTGTATTTTATTATCACTATTAGTCACATTATAAATTGCTTAAATTATTTTAGCAGTCCTGAATTTATTAATGTCAACACAATCATTTCATCAGTTACCTTGGTGCTACAACTGACTCTGGATAGTGATAACTGCAGTATCACTGGCAGCCAAGAAATTACAAAGCTCTGTTGAAATTAGGAATTATCAATTTGTTTATAAGAGAGTCCTGATGCTTAGCTCACAGATCAACTAGAACTGCCTATATTAACATTTAATGAAACTTTGAATTTTATATTCACAATATACCTTCTCAAAATAAAAATCTAGCCATTTTAGTTTGACTTATCTTTGTGTGTCTGTGAAGTTATACTGTCACAACATTGCATAGTATTTTCTAAGTCACATTGGTTTAGTTTGTCCATTAAAACATAAATACCCACCTAAATCAATCAATAAGTGGCCAAAGAACTAGGCATTGCTCAAAAGAAGAAAAATGGTCAATAAGTAAAATAAAGATACTTAGTAAATTTGACCATTTGCAAAGTGAAAATCCAAACTACTTTTAGATTCTATGGCAACCAACCCAGAAGGAATGTCTCCAAGCACACAGAAAACAATGACTTCTGGCCAGGGCTTAGAGCTGCAAGTATCCACCTATATCAGTAGTGCAAATGTAACCTACTATAATGACTGTGGAAATCAGTGATGGCAATCCTCAAAAACTACACAGTACAAATACCATTAGATACCATTCATTGGCATGGACAGCCTAATGAATTAATGACACCATGGTCCAGCATGGTACAGGGGTACAAATACAGACATGCCTGCAGCAATGCAATTCATAATAGTTAACTGTGACAATAGACTAGATACTTGTCAACTAATGAACCACTAAAAAAATGCAGTGTATATACAAAATGAAATGACATCCAGTGAAAGAGAAAAAATGAAATTGTTTTACTTATAAGAAAACAGATGGAACTAGAGACTAGTATGCTAAGTGAAATAAGCCAGGCTCTGAAAGTTAAATATTGCATGGGAATCCAAATAAATAGATAAATATTTATATAAGATAAAGAACAAATAACAGCCAACTAGGATGCAGACTGAATTTGTGGACAGAGAAGGAGTTCAAGGGAAGAGGGATAGAGCAGAGTGTGCAATAATGCGAGAGAAGCAGATCAAGATGTGCTCCAGGCATATACCAATTCACCTACAAAGTAAGCTTCACGTCCCAGCATGCAGCAAGTAAAGGGCAATCAATTGCCACGGGATTGAGGACTATTCCAAGTGTACCTGTACGTTAAGGAAGTAGTGTAACTGAATCAGTCTTTTCTCAGATGTGCTCACAATACACAATAAAGTCAGTTGACTGGGACTTGGACTGCAGAAGCACTGGTGACAGTGATGAACCTCCGCTTCTCAGCTTTCAAATCACAACCTACATGTACATGTTCTCTGTTTAGTATAGAAACTTTTCTGTGAAAAACAGCAAGGGAGACTCTCACACAATTAAAAATGCAACAGCACTTTTGGATGTCCGTGCACTCTTAAAATTTGCATGCTGAGGAAGCAACTGTACAGACAGCTTCACTGTACAGACAGCTTCATGTTCACCTCAGCTAGTGAGTGGATGAAGAAACGCTGGTAAATATATGAAACGGGATATCTGTTAAGAAGTTTCAGCTTCTTAACAGACAAGAAAATTCCACCTTTCGGGACAACATGGGCCAATCCAGAAAACATTGTGTTCGGTGAGATAAATCTGCCACAAAAGACAATACTGCTAGATGCATTTCTATGAATTATCTGAAGTGGTTGAACTTAGACAAGGGGAGAGAACATGGTAGAGGGAAAAGGGGAGTTGTTCCATGGATATAACTTAGACTTCTACAATATGACTAGGTTTCACTTATTAGCTGCATATAGTAGCGCCTATGGTTAAGAATATAGTATTATATACTTAAAAATTTGAGGGAGTGCAGTATGAAAAGAAGAAAGAAAGCCCTGGCTTTATTACACGTTTTAACAAAGAGCTGACAGCTGGAACACTTGGAGTTAGCAGAGTTCTTTAACATCCAAATACATTTGCAAAATAAGTACTGAAATTGAAACTTTTAAAATATGAATAGAAAATAAACTTGAGAACATCCAAGGATATTAATTGCATTTTTCTCTAAATCTATTATTGTCAAAATATGACTTCAGTCTTGAGCCATAATGTAAGCAAAGGAGGGGTCATAATAAACCTCACAGAAAATTACCTCATCCTCCAAAGGCAGCTACTAGATAGAAAATACAGATAGTTTCTCTCATAGCTTTTAAAGATGCCAAAATGTTATTGAAATCTTCCCTTTTGAAGCAAATTTATTCACTTCAGTACAGGATGCCTCCTATATAAATGAGTCTCCTTTGGAAACTTGAAATAGTATAAAACATCTTTTTTTGAAAGAATAGTATTTACATACAGCTTTATGGAGCTTGTTAATCAGTAGGACTTTGCAAAGGATGATGGATAGGTTTGCAATAATAGTTGGGATGTGTCAAATCAGTCTCTTATTTCTTACAACTCTGAGGAGGACATCTGACCCCACGCAGTCTGAGTGTGTGGCTGTCATGGCTCACGTGGCTCCACCTGACACACAGAAGTTCCACTTTGGGGATTTTAAAATCATTTTGTGGCCCTCACAGAGGCTCCTCTAACACAAATCAGCTTGCCCCTCCTTGCTTTTGTTTAGCTTTCAGCTTTAATTCCATTCTTTTCTCCCCAGAATATTCACTCAAACCATGATGGAAATAGTTGACTCAAGGATAGGTTAGTCTGAATTCAATTAACTGTTTTGTGATAAAATATTGAGTTTCATTACTAAACCATTTCATAAAACTGTGGGTTAGTTCACACATATACTTTATTGCCATCCCTAGTGGGATGATAACAAGGAGAACAAAATAGTCACCACCCAGAGTGATGGCAAATAAAGAAGCCACTGTCTATAGGACACACAAGTTACTGAGTCAAACGTAACAAATGGGATTGTCAAGCTAGCTATTTAATATCAGGCCCATAACAGCATTCTTCTTTGAATTTTTACATACATTGATAGCCAAAGAGGGCTGGGGACATATCTGTTCTTGGAAAAGATGAATTTCTTCTGTTTGCACTGAGGAGAATTCACACTAGCATTCATGGCTGGGGGAGGGTATGTGCAAATGACTTTCTATGGGAGTTGGGAAAGAGGAAGAGCTAAATCTAGGCTAAAATGCTGGATGGAGTGTTAAATGTGAGAATGGATGCAAAGGGATTAATTAGTGCAAGCATTCATAATATAGTCTTTATAATAAAGGCTATTATAACATTTTGCTTTCTTTCTAAATCCCAGAGGGTTCTAAAAATATTTAATATCTGCATTTCTATAACCTTATCACCTGTCAGTAGATGAATAAAATTTACAGATTCTTCATAATTTCCTATGTTAAACTTGATTCTTTTCATAGAATGCAATTCAAATTTTTGTAGCAATAGTGATATGTGAATAGAAAAAAATGATTTAGGTTGTCACTGTGTTCTCTCCATGAGATATTCTTTCTATTGTGGAATATATCAAAAACATTTGTCATGCTAGATGTGAAAGATAAATTTAGATTCTAAAGTACACATGTCAGGAGGTTCATGAAAACAGCGTATATTGTTCTTTAGCGGTGAGAGGATGACTTTCAATTCAGTCAGCCCTGGAATTTTAGGCCCAACACTTACTGTGATCTAAGATGAATTATTTCACTAACCTTCACTTCTTGGGCTGTAAAACTTAAGTTTTTGATATTTTTAAGGGGAATATTTAAAGTAATGTATGTACCATGCCCAATAGATAGCACTATACTATAGGTACTGTTTTGTTAAAAACAAGTACTTTAAAATCAGCGCTTTCACAAAGGCAGAGTGATGTAGGTCAAGGGTAAGTCTGAGATCTGCAGCTTGGTGTACAGAGACTCCTGTCTTGCATGCGTAAAAGTGCTGTCTTGTTGGAAAGGAGGGATGTACTGGCAGAGTTGCTCTCGAAGCCATTCTCATACACAATGGTCCATCATTTTAGCTTTAAGGTGGTTCCCGTCCATTAGAACTGGGACCAAAATAGAATCCCAGAAAAAAAAGTAACATAATGGCATCCTGAAGCCTTCTAAACTAACAAATCACATAGACACAGTAGCCTGGGGGAAGGAGTTCAGTAAGGAACTCCACTAGGAATAACACTAATAACCAACTTCTGTACCCTAAACAGAGTGACAAAAGAAGGAAAAACAACATATGACTCATAAAATTAGTCATTGTTCAGATCTGGACCACAATTTGGGATATGCACTGGGTGATACATTTTTACTAATAAATTCATTCTTCCTTTCTTTATAACTTACTATCCATTTTGTATTGGTTACTTTCTCATTATTTCTGGAAGAAAATAGCCAACACTTTCAGTTTATAGGGGCAGAGTTTGATTCTAGCTCATAATTTCAATGTACAGTGCAGAGCAAAAGACACAGAAAGGAAAGCTGCTAACTTCAGAGCAACAAGAGAGCTGAAAACAAGGGGGAGGGAACAAGAACATCCTTCCAGGCCACGCCCCAGGAGCTCTCCTATCAAGCCCCACCTGTTGCTGCAGTAGTCTGCTAATGAACTCTTCTATGGATGAAACCATCCACAATGGTGCCGCATGACTTAGTCTCCTTTCAAACACAGAAGACTCCAGAGAGACATTTTGCACCTACCAGGTATCAAAGTCATTTCTTTTTTTTTTTATCTTTATTGGTACATTAAATATACACATCATGATTGCACTCCATAATGGGGATTTGTACCAGTATAAGACACAACTTAATTCTTATTTCTTTATGCGTGTCTGTAGTCAACAAGTATATCTGAACACATACTGCACAACCAAAGCTGATCAAGGAGCATCGCTTAAACAACAATAATGAGCTATGAATGTTGCTGACATTTTGTAACCTCAAGACTTATTGTCACTCTGGAGAAAACCATCTTTGGCCACAGTAGAGGACCTAATCATGAGAGAAATTGATAGAACATACAAAATATTAAAAACTTATTCCATTTCATCGTGCTCTTTTAATGAAGTCATTTAACTACTTGCATATAGTTTTAAGTGTGACAGCCTGTAATTAAGTGTGCACTTTGTTTCTCATTGTACGCATTCTGTACAGAATTGCAGATGATAAAAACCAGCTACAGTGATTGCATCTGTGTAAATTTAACATGGCCATCTTAAACACTTACATAGAGTACATATTTGAAAATTCTTCAAGTGAATAAAATTTCACAAACTACTGTCACAGATAAAGTGTTCCTTTTTCTTCTGTTCCTTAGGGGAGCAAACTATTGACTAATCTCTGTGCCATCTGTAAAGTTTATGTTCTTTCAAATGAGTAATTTAAAATGTCTGATGTCACTGAAAAAAATCACGGTCAGGTCAGATCATATATAAAATGCAATATTAGCCTTTGTGTTAGTTACTTTTCTCTTATTGCTGAAACAAAATGCCTAAAACCCAAAATTAAAGAGGAAAGGGTTTATTTAGCTCAGAGTTTGTAGAGATTTCAGTCTGTAATCAGCTGGCTCCACGGCAGAATGGCACATAGCAGAGGGCCATCATAGAGCAGGCACAGTTCCTGGTGCCCACATGGCAACAAAATCAACAAGGGACCTTAACGGTGCCTTTCTGCTTCTTTTACCCAGACTACTGGTCTGAGGCCTATTAAAGCAGTTAGTGGACTGGTTTACTGCAGGTGTCACACTCCAGAGTCAGCCCTATAACTCCACGAAGCTTAGCGGGGACACTCAAACCGTAACAGCTCCTTTGAAAGAATCTGGCTTTCCCACCTTTGAGGAGGCGTGGTCCCTCTAAGCAGACTCAGGTGGGCAGGGCAAGCTGCCCAGGCCTTGCTCACTCACACGGAGTGCTCACTACTGCTGGGTCCCTGGGGCACAACGAACTGCATCTGGCTTCAGGTTCTTGCAGAAAGGTCTCCCTCCTTCCAGAAGGAAGAAGGCTGTGTGAAGGGCTCTGTGATCCTCATGCATTTTCCTTTCATCTAGTACTAACTAAAGGGATTTCCATACAAATGGACATTTTCCTTTGGCTTCTGAGATATTTGAGCGATCTGTTATTTCAGTGCCTAGAAAACTTCCTGGAAAGCGGTTGCTACATGGTATTTGCTGAGTCACTGAATGGATGAAGATGGCAAATAATCAAATGCCATTGAACAATTGTGCTAGAGAGATTCTGGTTCAAATTCTCTTGTCTAACATTTTTACAATGGATGTGTTTCCAACTGTAGAATTGCTCAGAGAGGTCTAATGTTCAGAAAGAGGCTAGCAATAAAGAGTGTCAAGGATGTAAAAATCCAATAGAATCTAAATCAATAATAGTATTCTTTTTTTTTTGAGACAGGGTCTTGCATTATAGTTCAGGCAGGACTTGGGCTCACAGTGCAGCCCAGGTGAGCCTCAAACTGATAGCATTCATACTTCTTCTGCCTCCCAAGTGCTGAGATTATAAGTCTGAGCCACAGCACTGTAGTATGTGGTACTGATTGCTGGTGGACACAGGCGTCCAAGCCCAGCATTGTTGTATGTGGTTACCTGGGATCAAAACCAGGCCCTTGCACTTGCAAGGCAGGCGCTGGAACCACTGAGTTAAATCTTCAGCCCTATTAATGTTTTTATAACAAATTTATGACTATTGCTACTAAATGGGTAATCATATATCAACAAAGAGTCTCATTCAAAATATAGATTAATGACAATAGTCTCACTTTGTTGAGATCAGATT
This sequence comes from Petromus typicus, assembly GCA_004026965.1. Taxonomy (NCBI): domain Eukaryota; kingdom Metazoa; phylum Chordata; class Mammalia; order Rodentia; family Petromuridae; genus Petromus; species Petromus typicus. The sequence continues at coordinate 8,253 of PVIR01035579.1, read as the reverse complement.
TTACTGTCAAGTGAGCTTAAATGAGGTTAATTTGTTAGTCAAATAAGTTGTTTACAAATAAAGTAAATAAAAGATAGAAACAAAAACTGGAATTTCCTGTCCTATTGGCTTCAGAATTATAGAGATACATAGACATTTGTATTTATGTATTTTGCTACAACCTGACAGTTCATTTTTTGGTATAAAATGTATCTTAACATTTTTGACTTAATGTACTTGCTAAGAAATAAATATATATTTTCTCACAAATTATAGGCCACTTGAATTTATTATTTTCCTTACTAACAGTGAATTTTTTTATTATTTGTGTTTTATAAAGGTATTAATTTATGTAGTAAATGAAATAATTTAAAATTTGTCATTCCTTTTCTTCTATTGTTATTTTATTTAACATTCAACAAATTTCATTTAAAAATAATTTATAAAATCATTTGTCTTTACAATAAATGCATAGAAATATACTATGTTTTTTTTTGTTCTGAGGTCAGAGTTTCAAAACTAGACTCTGAAAATGTTTTCAATAGAAATTAAGCTTTTTCAAGTTATTTTATTTTTTAAATTTCTTTATTTTATTCACTTATTCACTTATTGTAGTAACAGAAAGTTGGATAGAAGAATGCTCCTGATGGATTGCCTTTGGTGGGGACAGCCCTTCTTCTGTGTCACTCTGACCCAGATTTTTAAGTCCATATTTATTAAAATTGAGTCTAGGTATTAAAACCTAGGTAGCTAAGTTACCAGAAGCACAGATATTATGTGTCTGTGACTCTTTTCCACTTATTTCAGTGTTATCATAACATGGCCTTTGAAACTTTTTGCTATAAAGATATGAGAACTTTTTTTACCATAAAATACATTACAGTTCACATTAAATCTTGTCTACAAGAGACTGAAGGAAAGATTTAAGTTGATTTTGCTTTTTTCCAACATGCTGTTGCAGAGCACGAGTCTTGCAGCTTGGTTTGTACATCCTGCAATTTGATATAGTAGTTGAAAAGCTGCCAGCTAACGATGAATTGCAGTAATCAAGTTGTTGAGGGAAAAAAAAAATCAATGCACTGAACTGACTTTCATCTTATTATAACACCAATACAAGTAAAGGCAAGCCATGGCCCTTCTCTGTCAGCATCAACATGGATAGAAGAGGGGAAGGGGAACTAATTTCAGAGTATTAGAGGGAAAAATGAGGACCACAAAGAAATGCAATAAACCCTAAAGTGGTAATAGTTTAAATCAATTGAAAGCCTTTCCTGTCAAATGTAAATAAAATAATTGTTAATAATGAAGTCATATGTGCTCACAGAACATCTTGCTATTCATGAATGAAAATAGAAGGCATCTGACTAGAACTGATGTTACAAAGCCACATACAACTCTGCAAAAGTAGCACGGTGCACTAATGTAATGCTAATGAACTATCATACATGGCTTCACCAGAGAAGCCTTTTCAAATAGAAGGATTTAGTATAGCCTGTATATGAAAGATTAAACAAAACTGGATTTGGAGTCTTTTGTCATTCAATAGCATATGTTGTAGGAGGAGAGAAAGTGGGATGAAAGGAGGTTGAATTCAGAGAGGAAAGCGGAGGGAGGGGACTGAAGAATTACGGGGTGGAAATAGTGCGGACTATGTCCTCGCGGGCAGCTCAGGTTTAAATAAGTCTGAGGCTGCTCTTGAAATGCAGGCATACATTTCCAAGCATTATATTAAAATTTCATGATCAATAATGCTGAAAGCCACAGAACATACAAGCAAAATAAGTGCTGACAATTCACCAGCATATGAATTTAATAAAATGTCATCCGCCAGCCTCGGCAGCAGTGCCAGGAGATGACCAGCTTGATTACAGTGTGTCAGAGGAGCTTCCATTTGTCAGGTGTAATAAACTCAGGACAGTGCCTTTTGCTGCACGTTGTGTTTGCACTCCAAAGTACAGCAAACAATTTATAGTCTAAGATAATTCTACTGTTTTCTACACCAAGTCAAAAACTTTTCCAAATAGGGGACAAATCTAAGATTATTTACAGACTGCCTTTATACAGAGATAACATCTCCCTTCCCCCCAGCTAAACAGATTTTAATTCCAAAGGATCTGTATAAAAATTCACACTCTACTCATTGTTGTTCAATACAGTATGGCATTGCTGAATATTACTCAATATTTGATGACATCGTTGGGAATCTTGTCTTCCATACTTCTTGAGAAAAGTACTATGATTTGCCTTAAGGTATTCTACATGGAATCATACATCAAGAGGTCAATATTTACCAAAATGGTCCGCTTGGCTTACACAAAGCTCTTGTCCATGTGAAAGACCATGCCCAAGACATGAAAAGCACAGTCAGGAAGATAGCACGTTTGAGTGACTGACCAGAAATATGGTTTGATCTGCCTATTTCATTACTGAATCAATGCCTTGGGAAAGATGAGGAAGTGAACTTGGGCCATACAAGGAACTTGTGGTCAGAGGATATAAAGTTGCAGAAGCTGGATGGATGGATCTAATGGTCTAATCTATAACATGGAAGTTGTGTGGTGCTGCAGTGTTACAGATATGCTCATTCTGCATGCACACTCTTGACCAGCTCTCATTGCAAAACAGCAACAATAGGGAATAATGATGGACATGGACACGTTTCCCTCATTACCATAAACGTTTTATTGCCCACAGGTCCCATAAATTATATTTTGTTCTTTACACATGGACAAAATGTATTTAAAAACTTTTCATCATATAAAAGTTTGTTGGGTGTACTTTTTTATTTACAGCTAAATGATGTGGCACTCCTAATTTTTTTCTTACAAAAAGATACTGGGATATTTCTCAGAGCTATTTCTGATTATCAACTTACGGGTTCCCCACTTAGCTCCTCAATATCTTTCCATTCAAATTCACTACAAGAGGACTGATTCACTTATTTACTCATTTGTCTAATTTCTTTTTTTTTATTTTTTTTTGGAGACAGGGTCTCGCTTTGTGGTTCAGGCTGGCCCTGAGCTCAGCCTCCAACTCACATCACAATCCTCCTGCCTCTGCCTCCCGAGTGCTGGGATTACAGGCGTGAGCCACCACGCCCGGCACTGTGGTATGTGGTACTGGTTGCTGCTGGGTGTGGGTCTCCACACCCAGTATTGTTATGTGGTTACC
>PVIR01035578.1:0-16397 GCA_004026965.1 Petromus typicus | reverse complement strand
CTTACAAGCCAGGCACCAGAACCACTGAGCTAAATCCCCGGCCCCTCTTTTGTATTTTAATGAGACAGACATAATGGATCTTATGTAAGGACATTGGTGTACAAAGAAGCCTTTAACATATTTTTATTCAAAACTGAGACAATGAGCAATATTTCTTTCATTTTTTAGTTGTAAAAATATTAGTACATTAAATATTATTGTCAATTTAGAAGTGAAGTTCAATTTAACATGTCCTTCGTAGGATTTATCTAATTTTTCTGTGCTCCTTTGGCAGTATGTATACAGGTTTTATGTTGGTGTAATACTATTAAACAAATTGTTTAATTGACCAAGATTTTACCTTCCTTTGTCACAGAACACTTTTTGTGAGATCTTGATGTTTCTGTTACTCAAGACTTCACACTGATTTTAGTTATTCTGAACTACCCAAGCAAAGAAATATGGGGCTAGAGATGGAGTTTAGTGGTGCAGGCCTTGTCCTGGTTCAATCTGCAATGCCATGAGACACAGGAAAGAAAAATATGTGAAAAATGACTGCCTACGTGCATTTCTGTTATAAGTTTTTGCTACTTTTTCATCTCTATTCACACAAAGCTAGAACAAGTCTATTAGCCTTAGGTTAGCAAACCATTCCATATCCTTACAGAACAAAATGTATTTGATTGTATTTACCAATTAAGTTTACCAAAAGCAGTTAACTGCTTTTCTTTCAAAGACTCTGAATTTATTATATTTCACTTTTCATTTTTTCTGTTTTGATAATATATCTAACATGTGTGTATTGAACATCGACTCTGTGCCAAGCACTGTACTGTCTGTGAGAACAAAATGATAAAAATTAGGCAAAGTTCTCATCTCCATGGAGTTTATATTCTCAGAAAAGAGAGAATAATTATATACTGAGAAACTGAGATAAAAGTTAACCTAGAAAGTACAGGATGCTGTGAGATTGACGTGATCTATTTGTGAATATTAAATTCTTTCACTCACAGTTATTCACTTCCAGTTACCATTTTAAGATTATTTACTCTTATTTTTCTTCAGTTCATATGAGTGAACTCTCTAGTGCTTAGTATATAACATTCTAATAGCAAAGAATTAACATATTTTATTAAATTTTCAATTTTAAAAGACCATATTATAAAATATTAAGTAGTAAGTGACCATTTAAAGTATTTTTGTATTACTCTTTCTTTCCTCTTTTCTTTCTTTAGGATTTACAAGGTCATCATCAAATGTACAGCAGATTTCCACTTTTGACTTCACTTCCACAAATACCCTATCAGAAGACTCAGTAATAGTTGTTGGAAAAGGTAAACTTATTTAGTTTTTTGCTGGTACTGAAGATTGAACCCAGGTCCTCACACATGCTAGAAGTGCTGCACCACTGAGCTGCACCCTAGCCCATCAAAGTTACTTTATTCAGTATATGAGTTTTTCACCCATAAGCAAATCATTTCAGTAAAGAATAAAGGAGTGATTCAAGTATTGAATGGATTTTTTTTTCCTAATTATTAAGTGAACTAGAAGTGAAACATTTCTGCTCCTTGACAAAACCTGGGAAAATGATGTCAGTAATTTTCAGAGATATATTATGTGACACCTATTATTGAGGTAGTTTTAAGACAATTTTGGGATAGCTACGACAATTTTATCATAGTGTAAATTCAAATGCTAGATGTTATTTATCATCTTAAAAATCAGTATAACTTAATTTATCTGTCCAACAAAGTGTAGACAAATCAAGAGAAGTTTCTTGCACCTAGCATAATGGTGAATATCTGTAATCCAAGAACTCAGCAGGCTAAAGCAGGAGGATCAATAGGAATTCAAGGCCATCCTAGGAATATACTGAGTCCAGCAACCTGAACTACATAATGAGACTGTCTCAAAACACACAAAAACACCCAAACCCCTCTTACCTATTTGGAAACTACCGAGAGATCTTTGAAAACATAATTGCAAACACTTTTTAAAATAAAGTTCTTTCTTCACTATAGGATGGTCATATGTCTTCTTTTTGTTCAAAATAGGGAAAATCCAAGATAAAATTCCTAGAAATATTTTTAAATCCTTTGATAATCTGATTAGAGTAATTTAAGCCTGTTCTTGCAGATCTGTTATCCAGCTCTATATACCAATAATCTCACCTCATAGATTCTTCCTTTTTCCTTTTTTTTTTCTATTTTCTTTTATATGCAAATCCATTGTGACTTTTTTTTTTTTTTTTTTTTTTTTTTTTTTTTTTTTTTTTTTTTTTTTTTTTTTTATATAAATTTTTTTTTTTTTTTTTTTTTTTTTTTTTTTTTGAGACAGGGTCTCACTTTTGTAATTCAGGCTGGCCCTGAGCTCAGCCTTGAATTCACAGCAATCCTCCTGCCTCTGCTTCCCAAGTGCTGGGATTGCAGGTGCGAGCCCCTTGCCCGAGCCGCCATGCCCGGCACTGTGGTTTGTGGTTCTGATTACTGTTGGGTGTGAGTTTCCACACCCAGTATTGTTGTATGTGGTTACCCAGGATCGAACCCAGTCCCTTGCACTTGCAAGGCAGCGCCAGAACCACTGAGCTAAATTCATGGGCCCCCATTGTGACTTCTAATCCTAGCTCAAAACCATGCTCCTGAAAATTGTCTTAAACACTCAGTTCATATCAACCTTCCTTTAAATTTCCTGTCTACAATATGCAGGTCTCAGTTGATACTATGAACCACTTTCTGGCACCTCTTTTATTGTTACATAAAGGTATTTGTGTGTATATTTTATAATTAACGTATCTTTCTTATTGTTTGTTTCTTGAATACAACACCCTTGTTTTAAACTTCGTTTTCTGCAGTGCCATCACATAAATATTTAATGACTATTTGATGGTTTCTTGATTGCAGGTGTATTTGGAAATCCAAATTCAGCACCAGCAACCTGCAGCCAACCAGTGGTACCTTCTGTGGAAAATGGGCATACATTTTCAGTTAAACCAAGTATAGAACCACCATCAGGGATTTATGGGAGAGCAGTCCAACAAAGTATCCCTCCTTATCTTGATATTGAAAATGACAAAGATGTAAGATTACTTATTAATCATTAGGATAAATTTAAACCTATGATGTGTCATTTTTTGTCTATCAGATGTGGGACAGTAAAAATATTACGATTTAAAAATTTTAAATTTAGTGTAAAAGGAATTTCTCTTTAATCATTTGAAAGCAGACTGTCTTCCTTTCCCACATAAATGTTTTCTCATTCTGTTTTTATTGTTGTTGTGTACCAAGGCTGGAACTCAGAAACTTAATCTTGCTAGGCCAGCATGGTACCTTTGAGCTACATCCCCAGCCCTTCTTATTCTAGTATTAGATACATTTTATATTTGTGTGCATATGTGTGTGTATGTATGTGTGTTTATTTATGTCTGTAGAAGTTTTGTGGAATACATTTAGGCACTAACAGGCTGATGTCCTTCAGGACAAATTTGATTAGCTATTGATACTGTCATTCTGTTTTAGGATTCTTAGAATAAAGATTATAAAACAGTCTATTTTTATAGACATTTAACATACATATATCTAGTTATCTGGGATGAAGATATTTTAAATATCAAACTCCCTGAATAATTCCAGATATTTTAACTTTTTATGCAGACTAAAGTTGCCATGTCAAAATCTGCGTATGCCAAGATGAGACAAAAGAGAAAAGAAGAAAAAGAACTTTTTGATGTTAAAGATTGTGAAAAGAATGAACAGAATCCCTGGGAACGAATTAAACATATAGGACCTGAGAAGACAACATCAGAAAGTAAGTAGAATTTGTCTTTTGGTGGGTTGGTTTGGGTTTTTTTTTTTGTTTTTTTTTTTTTTGTCTAATGACATTCTGAAGCTAAGGTTTAATATATTTAACTGCCAGTGCTGGTGACTAATAACAATGTGTTGACCTTTAACACAGAAATTTGCAAGACCCAGTAGCTTCAGTTATAATAAATATTCTTATAAAAAGAAAAATGATTTTCTCACAAACTTAAATATTTTTAGAAGTTCAATAGAGGGATATCAAAAAATGACGGCTCCCCTTTAGAAAACATTGCTAGTAAGCTGAGATAAATAAACACTTCTTAGAAGTATGAATGACCAATAAAAAAATCTTTAGCATCTCTGGCCACTAGAGAAATGCAAATTAAAACAACACTGAAGTTCCGTCTGTCATCAAGAAATCAAATAATGACAAATGTTGAGAAGTCTGAAGGGTGTAAAAGAAGTGAGAAGAAAGCCCCAAGGCACTGTCCTTGGAAATAGTGGCTGGCTAGGAAGTGGGAATTGATAGTGAGAATGTAAACCAGTACCACTGTTACGAAAATCAGTATGGAGATTTCTCAAAACTACAAGGAGAGATTCCATTTGACTCAGCTATTACTCTTCTACATATCTTCAAAAGACATCATATTAAAGAGATACAAGCATAAGGTGTTTATAGCAACACAGTCCATGATAGTTAATCTTAGAAGTAGCCTATTTGTCCATCAACAAAGTAATAGATAAAATGTTGATTGCTACACAGTGGAGTATTACAGTCCCATAAAGGAAGAGTCAGATGTAGGAAAATGGATATACATAGACATCTTAATGTTAGGTGAAATATCTAATATTAAGTGAAATATCTGACACATGCCTAAATATTGCATGGTTTCTCCTATATTATACAAAAGTTCCAAATTATAAATAAACAACAAAGTAAAAGATAGATAATAGAAAAAAAGGAGATACATCTTTTGTGAAAGGGAAGAAGACTGAAAGAGGGAGAGAGAGGAAGGGAAAGAATTGAGATGAGTCATGTACATGTACCAGTTCCCCACAAGGAATATAATATTTATGTGCTTTAAACATGTACAAATAAAAAATATAAAATTTTGTATATATTGTGGGGGGGGGGGTGGGATGGAAAACATTCTCTTCAGCCTTTCATTGAAAGGAAGGGCCAGTTTAAAAGAGGCACTATCTTTGGTGTTTTCAGATTCAAATAAGTCACTTATTTAAATGTAAACAGTGGGGATGGGGATTTAGCTCAGTGGTTCCAGCAATGGCCTTCCAAGTACAAGGGCCTAAAGTAACCACATACGACAGTGCTGGGCGCGGAGACTCACACCCGTCAGCAAGCAGAACCACATACCACAGTGCCAGGTGTGGTGGCTGACACCTGTAATCCCAGCACCTGTGAGGCAGAGGCAAGAGGATTGTGGGGAGTTCAAACTTAGGGCCAGCCTAAACTACAAAAGCAAGACCTTGTCTCAAAAAAACCCACAACTTTTTGAGTCATTTTGCCATGTCCTTGCTTTTGATTTCCAACATAAAAGTAGACAAAAGCTATTGACAGTACCTAAGCCACAGCCTGAATGTTTGGCTGCCTTGAAATTTCCTGTCAAATCAGTTTGTTCACTTTAATCTCAGTCTCCCTTGCAGTCTCTGGGGCATGAGCAAATTGCTGAGAAATGTTCTGCCAAAGCATAGTATGTGTGCCCTGGAGTCTTTTCGCATTTGAAACATCCTAAGCCTGGCTATTTCTGGCTGCATCACTGTCAGCATTCTGATCTTCTGAACAAATTGTACTGTTTATTTTTTTTATATTTTCTTACCAGCATCAGGCAAGTGATCAGTATATTGAAAGGAAAGAAGAAAAAGAAGGGAAGGGGAGGAGTTGAGATGTGTTAGGTACCTGTACCACTTCCCCACAATGAGTGTAATCATTATGTACTGCAACATGTACCAATAGAAGCAAAACATTTTTAAAAGATATGAATTAACATTTTAAAGTATTTTGAGTGTCTCATTTCTCTGAGCACCTGCACTCTGCTCTTAAGTGCATTTTGTATCTCCCTCTAATAAATTCTTCCATGTCTCTTTTTTAAAAAAACTAAATTAAAAAACAATATTTTGAACCAGAGATAATGGTCTATGTAATCCCACCTCTGTAATCCCACCATTTGGGCAGCAGAGGCAGAATTGCTGTGAGTTCAAGGTTAGTCTGGGGTACCTGATAAATTCAAGGTCAGCCTGAACTACATAGTGAGACCTGTCTCAAAAAAAGAAAGAAAGAAAGAAATTCTGTAATCTCTTCAAATAAAGTAATAGGTTATAATCCTAAATCTTAAGTGCTGATATCACCACACATTGGCATAGGAACCTTACACAAATTTCTTAGTCTTGTCAAAATTCAGTTATTTTCTCAGCTGCAAAATAAGGGTAGTGAACTCTAGACATTGTGGTACACACTTGTAATCCCAGCATTCTGGGTAACTGAACCAGGAAAATTCCAAGTTCAAGCCCAGCTTGACCAATTTAGCAAGACCTTGTCTGAAAATAGAACGAGTGAAGATCATGAAAATGACTCCAGCTTTGTTGAGATAAATGCAGAAAAGATTCTAGAGTATTTATCTCAATGTCACATGGGATTTAATAAATAATAATGATTAATACTTTGTTGGCCTTGGATTTTAAGTGACTGGTACAAGCATTTAAATATGTGATTAATACATAACATCAAGTAAAATTTCTTATATCTGGGATGTTGGATAACATTTCCAAATATGATTAATAATCTTTTATGAATTCATTTTCTAGTACCTAATGTTTCCTTCTTAAAAATATCTCAACATGGAAAAAGAACCAGTAAGTTTTTGCCCACTTACAACAACCCATCCTAATTCGATCTTTTCACTTCCACTTTCTTGTCTGACATTGTGACATACTCTGAAGACATCCCCTTGAGCACTCCAGTACACCATTGGCACAGTGTTTTACATCTGGAAAATACCTAATAAATACTCTGATTGTGAAACAGACATTCTCCATGTTCTTATATGTGATCTTAGAATTTGTAAGAGACCATGAATATGATACCGATAAGGTAAACCAACCTGAATTCCATATATAGATGCCATATAGATTCATTTTTTAAATTGTCAGTTTTCAAGTAAGATGAGTATCCATATTCTTTTATAAATGCAGTCATATTCTTTCAGATCTTAAAGCTACTTTATGACTCACAACTGAAAACCCACATATATTTATATTGTGTGGAATTTATTAGCTTTCAATAAAAATTAAAATTTTAAATAGCTTATTTCTGAATATTACAATGTTTTTTGCAGAATAAACATGTACTCCTATAAAGGAAACAGGAAAGGTGACATTACCAGACCTCTGTAGTGGGTCCTGGTGTCCTGTGAGGATGCAATACAAAGCTGAATAAATGTAAAGACAGAAATAAGACTCAGAAAGAACTGGGTCTTGGGTTGATCTGTGCTGCTCTGCGTAGCAAAGACAAGGGGCAACAGGGCTACAAAGTGTTTTATTGACTACAAGTATGGGAAGGTAGGAAAGGTTTGCTTTGAAGACACATTGTGGAGTGTCCCGGAAACATCTGTCTGGATGCATCTGCCATGGCTGATATGCAGGCAAGAGTGTGTGCTGTTGTGGGCAAGTATAGCTAATGTACAAACAGGTATATTAGGGGGAAGGCGCTACTTGTCTTGCTTGGAGAGATCAAACTGTGCTACAACTGCATTGCAATGACCAGGCAGAGTTGCTGATACTGGGCAGAGATGTCTGCTAGCTACACTACTAGTTTTTCCAAAAAATATTTCCAGCATCTGTATACCCTCATAGTCAGAATGTCACTTGTATATTAGGTGTCAGTTTCCTCATGCTATGTTTAATATGTTTTATTTTAGGTGAAGCATCTATTGGACCTCTGTCACAGCATAAAGAAAGGATGTCTTCTATCACTCGTAGTCCAGAAATAATGGATTCATTGGAGCGACGGCCATTTTCCAAACCAGAAGTAGCCCTGACAGAAGCGCTGAGGCTTTTAGCTGACGAGGATTGGTAAATTAACTATCCTTCAGTTCAGACTAAATTCCAAAATGTTTTTATAGATTTATTTTATTAAAAACCTTGAAACACATTTCCTATTAACATAGTATTAGAAAACTGTGGGAGACAGGATAAGAGGACACAGCCAGAACACTCATGGCAAGCTCCAGTCCTCTGTGAGTCCCACAGCAAAAGGATTAACAAAAAACAAAGTTGAAACCTTGAGAAAAAGGTTGAGCCCAGTCTTGCTTCTTTAAGCAGCAGCAGTAGAAGGGCCAGTACCCCCCCCCCACACACCAGCTTGCTGCACCTTTATTTGGCACCATGCCTTCATACTAATAATCCTAGTATGCGTAAGACAAGGGCTTATCCACAATAATCCCTGTAATTCAAGATCCCGTAGGGCAGGGCAGATATTTTTAAATCCCAGTAAGTCCCAATAAATCTTAAGGCCAATAATCCTAATGCAGTAATCCTTGTAGTTTAAGCTCCTGCAAGGCGGGACAGATATCCACAGTACTTCCAGTAGTTGATCTGCAGGGCAGGGCAGACATCCTTAAGTCTTAAGTAGGTTGAGTACGTCCAAGTAAGTTGGCCGAAGTTCCCAACAGAAAAGATTATTTTAGTCCTTAGGCATTGAATCTTTGAACTTGATGTAGCTGAACTTACTGATGTAGCTGAATTCTAATACAACTGTAGTATCAGTTATATGATAACTTATCTATATACCATAAATGCATAATTTTTTATGGATTATGTAAACTGTTTGATATTAGAATTATACCAGTAGAATTCTATAGATTCTAGAATACTATGTATAGTTGCCCTGTGGCTTCATTTTTAAATTATCAGTGGCACAGTAACTGAGCCAGGGATTTAGCTCAGTGGTTCTGAAGCCTGCCTTACAAGTGCAAGGGCCTGGGTTCGATCCCTGGTAACCGCACACCACAGTGCCGGGCAAGGAAACTCGTGCCCACCAGCAATCAGAACCACATACCACAGTGCAAGGCGTGGTAGCTCACACTTGTAATCCCAGCACTTGGGAGGCAGAGGCAGGAAGATTGCTGTGAGTTCAAGGCTGAGCTCAGGGCCAGCCTGAACTACAAAAGTGAGACCCTGTCTCAAAAAAAAGGTATGTATCCACATTATATATTCTCTATAAAATTGAGTATAACAATCCTAGAATGCTTTGTTTTTTTTCCTGCAGCTTCAGTAGCTGCCCAGCCAGCCCAGCCAGTAACACAAGGGAGACCAAAATAGATAGTGACAACACATGCCAGACTTGTTTTAACTGGCCGACCTTCTCTCATTTTCCCCTCTTCCTTCAGTGTCCTCAGCAGCCCCATCGTGTTTCTCACCCTCAGTTTTGCTTCTGCTCAGTCACCTGCACAATATAAAAATACATTATGGGCTGGGGCTGTAGCTCAGAAGTAGAGCTCATATTAACTTGTGTGAGGTCCTGGATTTCCTCCTCACTATGAGAGTGAAAATGCACTAAAATTTACATATCCTGTTTTTAGAAGACTTCCCTAAACTGCACATCTTTTTGTATGTCTCCCTTCACCCTTTTTTAAAACGAAAGTCCTCTGTACCCTGTATTTCCTGATTTCTTTTTCTCTGTTGGGCTTCCAGATTTAGGAATTCTGCATAGTTCAGTGCTGCAGTTCTCCAGTTTATACTCGTTCTCCAAGTCAGGGACAGTCTTTTTCTGCTAGTCTTTGTCTATAAATAGCAGATGAATATTTATGGTTGCCAGTACTCTGCTCTGCTGTTATAGTGCAAAAATAGCCTTAATGTCCCTGTCTAAAGATTTTATAACTAAATTTTTTTTTTTTTTTTTTTTTTGAGACAAGGTCTCACTTTGTAGTTCAGGCTGGTTCTCTACTTAGCCTCCAACTCAGCAATCCTCCTGTCTCTTCCTCCTGAGTACTGGGACTACAGGTGTAAGCCACCATGCCCATTATGTGGTATTGATTGTTGGTGGGTGTGAGTCACCGTGCCCAGTATTGTTGTATGTGATTTCCGGGGATCAAACCCAGGCTCTTGTGCTTGCAAGGCAGGTGCAGGAAGCATTGTGCTAAATCCCTGGCCCTCAAATTTTTGAAAGTAAAAGTGTACTAGAACAGTCATTTGTTTGTTTTAAGACATTTAAAGGGCATAATGTGCTAAGCCTTTTTAAAAAAAAATTCTTCAAGTCCAGTAGCTTTAAATTCTGTCCTTTTTCTGTTCTAATAAATGTATAACTGGGTCCCTGGTATCTTCTTCAATTTAATTTATCCAAAAAAGAACTTAAAATTCACTTCCTACCAAGATGAATTAATAAGGACTTGATTTGCCATCAGACTTGAAAAAAATTTTTAAAATCTTACAAAATATGTGCAACAAAGTTTTTGTTTCTTTGTTTGGAGACAGGGTCTCACTTTCATAATTCAAGCTTGCCCTGAACTCACTGTCTAGCCCAAGCAAGCTTCGAACTCACAGCAGTCATCTTGCCTGTCTCCCACCCTAGTACTGGGATTACAGGTGTGAGCCACCACCCTGGCATTGTGGTGTGTGGTCTATTGCTGATAAGTGTGAGTCACCACATCTAGCATTGTTGTATGTGGTTACCAGAGATCCAACTAGGGACCTTGAGTTTGCAAGGCACCGGAACCACTAAACTAAATCCCAGGCCCTGCAACCAAAGTTTTAAAACACTGTTCACTAGTCAGTGAGAGATGATGATCCCTGAGAGAGAGAAAACAAGCAGGATAAGCTGTGAAATGGCCAGTGTTCTTCCCAGAGAGAAGCTTAGGTCCCTGCTCATGGTGGGGGCAGACAAATCATGGTAGAGATGGTGGTGGACCTGGAAACTTTGGAGGCTTAAGGTGGCCCGTTTGTAACACAATGTCAGAGGCAAGAGCATCACCCTGGACTCCAGAGAGCTTCAGAGGATTCTGCGTAGCCATTCAGCTGAATGCTGGTCAAGGAAGGCGTGTGAATAGAGTGGCTAAGGCCAGAACAAGGTACCATGACAACATTTGTAAAGTTATAAAGATTAGCCCCCAGAGCATTCACAAGGCCCGGAATAGGTTCTATTCCCCTCAGAAAAGTGAGAAACTTCATACTTCACAGGACATTGGGTAGAATCTCAGGAGAGTTTGGCTTTATTAGTATGGTAAAATAAATCCTGCTCTAAAGGTTGTTGCAGTGTGGCCCTACTTAACAAAGTTTGGGAGTTTTGGAGGGTATTTTTTTGTTTGTTTGTTTGTTTGTGGTACTGGGGACTGAACTCAGGGCCTTTCACTAGCTAGGCAGGTGTGGTGCCCCTGAGCTACATTGCCCCAACCTTTAACAAAGTTTAAAACCAAGGCCTGAAAGGATCAAATTGTGTCCACATACTACATATCAAAATAAAGATCAAGAATATTTATAGGAAATACTATGGCTGGGTGAGATGATGCATACCTTAATCTCAGAGCTTGGAAAGCAAAATCAGGAGGATCATGCCAATTTTGAAATTAGCCAGAGCTACATAGCAAGTTCAAAACCTGCCTGAACTATATAGTAAGACCCTGTCTCAAAAAAAAAAAAAAAAAACTATAGGAATATAAAAATACCTAAAGTGAAATTTATAGTGCCTGAATCTTCTAAAGAATGATCAGGAAAATAAAACAAACTTGAAATCAGTTCAAAAATTACACAGATGCATATATAGGTTTAGAAGATATACATGCAATATCTGTATTCTACATCTTCAGCTAAAGAAAAGACTGGGCAAGTAAAGACTTGTAAGATATTTAAGAAATGCAAATCTAGGTTCAGGGATTTAGTTTAGTGGTTCTGACACCTGCCTTGCAAGTGCAAGGACCCTAGTTCCATCCCCTGTAACTATATATAACAGTGCTGGATGACTCATGCCCACCAGCAGTCAGCAGCACATTCCACAGTGCCAGGCGTGGTGGCTCATGCCTGTCATCCTGGCATTTGAGAGGCAGAGCAGGAGGATTGCTGTGAGTTTGAGGTTTGCCTTGACTACTTAGTAAGTTCAGGGTCAGCCTAAACTACAAAGCGAGACCCTATCTCAAAAAAAAAGAATATTCTCTAACACACCTTTTGGTAATTTGATGATGATGATCCATGTGCAGTATTTTATGGCTTATTCTGCTTAGCTTGTTCTTGGCTCTTCATAGTTTTGACCAAATTTGGAAAATTTTCAGCCACTATGTATTAATTTATTTTTTTGTCTCCATTCTTCTCAATTCTATTTTCTGTTATTTTCTGATTATGTGTATAGAATTGGGTTCTTTTTTTTTTTTTAATCCAAACTTGACAGTAAAATTTTTTGTATTATCAAAAAAGCAAAAATTTTGAGAGGAAGTACTACGCGATGTCCTTGCCACCTTGTGCTCTCAGGGTTTCTTTTACCAGTTAGCAAAACTTGTTCTGCAGATTTAAATCCTTTTTTAAAAATGACTAAGATATATTACCAAGTAAGAGAACTCTTCTCACCATATATTTGCAAACCTACAAGCTGAAAACCATCAAGTGTAAAATGTTACTCCATAATCCTAGCCAGACTCTACCCTTTTCAGGTGTTCACCTACTCTTCATCTGGCTCTTTAGGGCTGACAATTAAAAGTAAATACAAGTTACAGAAACAAGTACTGTTCTTGGATCATTCATATACCAGCTTTTCTTCTTCCAGTTCTGTTTTACTACTATCTCAACCTTTGTTTATCATTCTTTTCTATGTACTGTTTTAGAGAGAATATGATATTTATACTAAGGAAAAAATAAATGTTTCTTTCATTTAAAAAAGGTGAACATGGGCTGGGGATGTAGCTCAGTGGTACTGTGCCGGCCTGACAAGTACAAGGTCCAGAGTTCAGTTTCCATTGTGCAGGTGAATTTAGTCTTAATTTGACTGTCAAGAGTGGTTTTACATCTTAAAATAGTATTTACATATATTTTCATTTACTGAATGCTAAATGAAAATAGGTCCTCGCTGGTAGTATTCCACGTGCAAAAAGAAGACAACATTTGAGGTTCTGTTTCTGTTGAACTCTATTTAATGAATGATTTTGTTATTTATTTTTTCCACAGGGAGAAGAAAATTGAGGGACTAAATTTTATTAGATGCTTAGCTGCTTTTCATTCGGAGATACTGAATGCTAAGTTGCATGAAGTGAATTTTGCAGTAGTTCAAGAGGTAAATCTTTTAGATAATTTAAGGACTATTTGAATAACAAGAACAAATATTGTGTACTTATTTGACATTTAAAACTCTTAAACATCTCTGTATTGTATAATAGTCAGCATGTATGCAAAGTACTCGAGTCTTAATTTGCTACATTTAAAAAAAATTATCAGATGATGATTTTTAGGGTATAAGCTAGGACATGATAAAATAGGTTTCTTAAATGTTAGTACTCTTTCCAAACTTGTTAAAACTAGGGTTTTTTCAAAATATCAGCAAAATATAAGTTTTGAAAATTTTTTTTAGGTGAAAAATTTACGCTCGGGTGTTTCTCGTGCTGCTGTGGTCTGCTTGAGTGATCTTTTTACTCATCTGCAAAAGAGCATGGATCAAGAACTAGATAGAACAGTCAAAGTGCTGTTGCACAAAGCTGGAGAATCAAACACATTTATAAGAGAGGATGTCGACAAAGCACTGAGAGCCATGGTTAACAATGTCACTCCTGCGCGTGCAGTCATTGCTCTCATCAGTGGAGGGCAAAGGTAATGTTCAGAATAAGTCTGAAATGTCCCTATGTTAAAAATTGTCTGTGACCCTTGGATGGTGGGGGGAGCAAATTTCAGTCAAAAAAACCTTAAATCCTGTGTGATCAGGATGGTACTGCATGCTAAGCATAAAAAGAATCACAATATTGTTATTCTAATAATACTGTTTATATTCCTAAGCCTGGAAATAAATGCTGTTGATTATGAATTTTATTTTTAACTTCTTGGAAGGGATAACTAATGAAAACAATGGATCATTTTTGCCTCTCAAGGTGATTGAAGCTGTTTAATCATTAAATATAGATCTTTGAAAACCGTTTATATATTGACTTGGTTTAAATGATCATGTTTCTTTATAGCCATTTACACATTGCAGTAAGAAGATGTACAGCCCAGCATTTATCAGATGTGGTAGAACTTATGGAACCAGAACGTATTTTAACTGGAACAAAAGACATGGCTGAACGTTTATTACCAGCTGCTGCTAAGTTTGCTCAAGATAGCTCACAAGAAACCAGGTAAATAGCTGCCAATACTTGCTAAGTCGGTTAATATAAGGACTTAGATGCAGGGAACAAAGGTGAAAAATAAACATTTTTTCTAAAAAGAGAACGAGGGTCCCAGGGATTGGTGCTGGGGGACAGTCTTTCTTAATCAGTATGTAAATGATCTTGAAGGAGCACACAGTGAATTCTCCTAATTTACAGATGACATTACATACTTCTGTGTAGTGAGATGCACAGGGATGGACTTCAGGAACATGACACAAGACTGTATGTGTGGGCAGAAAAATGGCAGAAGGACTTCATTGTGGTCAAATGTAAAGTAATCCATTTAGAAGAAAATGATATTTTTTTCAAGCAATCCAGATAAAAATCAAGGAAACATATGCATGAAAAATACAGAAACAATGCATAACAACATTTTCCCCTGAAAATTGAAGTATTTGCACATAGACAACTCCATGAATTTCTAATGATTTTCGCTAGAGTCTGATGGTTAAATTCCTCATCTACATCACTGCCCTTAAGCAAGACATTTAATCTTTGTTATTCCCTGTTTTCCAGGTGGCCAGTAATATGTCATACGAAATCTAAACTTCTACAGCATTAATACATGATAATTTATAAATAGGAGGAGGGATCTTATGTTCATTAATACTGAAGACTAAAATTTTTAATATTTTCAGACAGATGTCTGTTATTTTAGGTAACTAGAGTTAATCTTTTTTTTTTTTTTAGTTTTTTGAGCAGGGTTTCACTATGTAGTTCAGGCTGGTCCTGAACTCAGCCTCAAACTCAGCAATCCTCCTGCCAGTGCCTCCCAAGTGCTGGGATTACAGGCCTGAGTCACCACTCCTAGCATTGTGGTATGTGGTGTTGATTGCTGGTGGGCATGAGTCACCATGCCCAGCATTGTTGTGGGTGATTACCGAGATCAAACCTGGGCCCTTGTGCAGGTGCCGGAACCACTGAGCTAAATCCCCAGCCTAAGTAGAGTTAATCTTGTGGGACTCATCCACCAAAAGCTTTGCTAATGCTGATGGATAATAATATTCATTTGTAACTGTATAGGATATTTTGTTTATTCATCCATCAGTTAATGGACAGGATCAATGACTTTTAAGTATTAGAATTGTAAGTTCAAAATGACTACCTGTAATTACTAATAATGTCAAGACTGTACACGATGTGAACAAAATGCTGTGTAAAAATGATATGTAAATTATTGGTCAGCATTTCACGCAAGTGTGATTATTTTCTTTTTGTTTGTTTGTTTTTGCGTGGAGGTCTGGCTTTGTAGTTCAGGGTGGCCCTGAACTCACTATGTAGCCCAGGCTGGCCTTGAACTCACAGGGATCCTACATTAGCCTGCTGGGCCTGCAGCCATGTGCCACTACACCCAGCTGGTAGATTATATTTAAGGCCCCTTCTAGAAGTTAGTGCAGAAGGTTAATGTAGTAGAAGGTTAATGTAGTTCTCTACTGCTGTGCAACAAATTACTGCAAATGTAGTAACTGATGGCGACATAAATTATTTACCCTTCAGTCCTTCAGGTCAGAGTTCTGGTATGGATTAGTTGAGTCCCCTCCCTAGGGACCTATAAAGCTAAAACCAAAGTAACAAGAGCAGTGCTGAGCTCTTAGAGGCTCTGTGGAGAGTTTGCTTGCACACTTACTCAGATTATTGGCTTAATTCAGTGTGGGGAGACTACTGGCATTCCTTCTGTGGCCCACCTCCGTCTTCAAGCCAGCCTCATATCTTGAAGTTTTTCTCATGCCCAGAATCTCTCTGACTTCCAGCCAGCCCCAGAGAGCTCTCTTCTTGTGTGGGCTTGTTTCAGTTAAATTAGGCTCATCCAAATCATTTCATCTTAAATAATATAACATACCTCATCTTCACACCTTCCAGGGATTTGATTAAAACATTTTGTTTGTTTTATTTTGCTTTGTTTTTTTGAGCCAAAGATCCTCTCTGTAGTCCAGGCTGCTCTTGAACTTGCTGCAGCTACCTCAGCCTCCCGAGTCTGGGATTACAGGCATGCACCACCAAGCCCGGCTTTTTTTTTTTTTGTCTTTTTTTGGTGATGGTAGTGCTGCTGCTGCTGCTGGGGACTGAACCCAGCACCTCTCACAACCAGATAACCCCCACTGAGCTGCACCCCCACCCTCTACTAGGCCTATCTTTAATGGCATCGTAAGGTTTCTAGTCTGTTTTGGCTTTTGTATGATTTAAGTTTTTAAATTAATAGTTAAATTTAATGTTTGAGTTTTATTATTTTTCATATTTTTTGCCCCTAGTGTTGTCATGCTTGTTTCTTTTA